>SNQJ01S0000925.1:104359-119995 GCA_010110895.2 Picea sitchensis
CCCCCGTGGATAGCATGGGAAATTAAGTCTATAAAGGGTGTGTACAATAAATGGAACAGTAGTATATCCGGAGTCTATGCATGAAGTTATTCCTTGAGAAAAGAGTAGATCCTTAGTCTATATAATGAGCCGTAGTTGTCCGTATCTCTGGGCCATGTCTGATAGGTGGGGTTGGCAGCTATTCGGGCTGCTATACGAACTATTTGAAAAAAGCTCATTTTAAGGCTATAGATTCCTGAGGCCTTTAAGGTCTTGATAGCAGGGCATGCCTTGGACGTGGCATCCTTATGAGGGAAGTGGATCACTTTTGGAGATAAGGAAGGGATCTCTGTTTTGAGTAAAGAAAGTAATATGGGTGCCTAGTATGCTTATTGGTCTATTCTAATGGGGCTTTCCTTGGAAACCACTCCTTGAATCCCTTCTTTCAGTCAGCTCTGCTTCCTCTCGGTATTCCTGGTCTCCGGTGGGGTCTATATATACTTTACTTCGGATTGGGAGTGAGTGAAGTTCAAGTCAAGANGTGACTCGCCTAATCCAAGAAGGGTGAGGTACGATTAGTGACTCGCCTGACCTTTCATATTATATATGTAATTATGCTATTTCGAGAGATCGATTTTGTTCATTTCTTCCAAAGAAATCCTCTCTTGGAAATGAGGGACATGAAGAGGTAGAAGGTTGTGATGGGACAGAAGGAACCAATCATTTCAAGTTGATTACTCTGAACTCGCACCGGCTGTTTCAGTTCTGGCTGATCCGAAGGCAACTTCCACGCCTGTTTCTGATTCTGACCCTTACCCACTTTCAAATGTTTGTAAGCTATTCAATTCTGGTTCAATGTCCAATACGTATGAGAAAGCAATGGTTCGGTTCATCCTTTAGCGAAAGCAAGTTTCATGTTTCTAACGCGTAATTTATTTATGTGGATAAAGTTTATGTAAATAAAACCACTCTTCCCGCAGACTCTGTTGATAGATAGGACTCCTTCCTCGCCCGATGCGGACGAGCCATCCTTCCTCGCCAACCTTCTTTCTGGTCTTTAGTACCACTCGCTCGGAGATAAACTTTTGACGTAAACCCGGCCTTGGAACAGAGGTGAAAAAGCGCAACTCCCCCAAAAAGCTTGCACCGGAGATAGCTGTCACTCCACCTCTTTCCAAATAGAAGGAGAACAATGGTTAGGAGGCAAAACAAGTGAGCTTCGAGTGGGACTCGAGACAAGCGATCTCCACTCACACAAATATTCTCTATTTCCCTACAAATACGAAAACAAAAAAGTAGTAGTGCCCGTTCTTCCAACAAATCCATTGGGGTAAAATACTATCCTTCCCTCTCCCGAAGGTCGAGCATGCATCGCTATTACATACGTAATATGAATTGAGACAACGGGCCTTTAGGCAGCCGATAAGGATAGGAATTTGATAGAATAGAGAAAAGTACTGCTTTTTTCTTTCCAATTTCAATTGAGTTACTGAATTCCATGTATGAGCTTTAGCTTTTAGTCGTACTTATAAATTGAATACAATGGCCGCTAAAACTGTTGGTGATACTTTCTCTGACATGCATGGGTACAACTGAATCTGGGACCGTGGAACTACTCCTGCCTTTCTTGCTGCCTCTATGACTATATCTGTTCCAACCTACGCCTATGTCTATACGGGTGATGCATGCTCTGCTGCTCTCTTTACCACCTTAGCTGGGTCTTTCTCTTCCTTAGCTGTTGGGTCTTTCTCTTTAAAAGGAAGGGATTTAAATTTACAACACAGAAACAAAATAGGGGTTGTGCCGTTGGTTCTCTATCCAAATAACCGGATGGGCTTATAAAAAAGAACCAGCACGTGAAACACTTCGTCTGAGGAGGGGCAGAAGGGTTCATCTTGCTTCTCGTGAGGCCGATTTCTAACAATGGTGGAGAGAAGTGAGAAGGGCAGAAGAGATTCTCAAGTTGATCGGGATGGCTGTCCTCCCTATGTCGGACCAGGGCTCGCAGCCCACCGCCGCTGAACGAACATGATCGAAGGGGGCGGTTGAAGTGACGAAATATAAAACGCTCCGATTTTTATGAATACTATTGAGCTCTACTTGATTTGCTTCCTTTTGGTCCTCAAAGCGCTCACTGCACTCTGCCCCCTCGACCTATCTTAAGAGTACCTACCTAAAGGTCCTCTTTTCCTCCCATGAATCCCGAAATGGAACAGCAAGCACGCATCTACTACCAGCCGTAAAGCCCCACTCTCCGATCCCTGGAAAGATGCGAACCCCAGGACAAGATGGAGACCCCGCACCTGTTGTATGAGCGGCACAGAAAAACCAAAACCGTTTCCGTATTCCACCGAAAAAGAGCCAGTTGACCCGCCGCCGGCCCCATAGTCAAGTCGTTATTCAGACCGCCTCGATCAAGAGAGAGAAGGGGCGAGAATGGTCAACAACTACCTACAGCTATTCCATCCACCATAATCACGGAGTAGGATCTCCATGTCCCTGTTAAGTCCCCCTCTGGTTCATGTCCGGAAGCAACTGACTAAACAAGCACGGTGCTTGCATGCTCTACCTAGATCCGAGTTTCTTTATTAAAACCCAGTTGTCTATATTAATCTCACAACAACAATTACCTTTTCCCAAGCTGGTTAGTCGAGTGTGGCCCTCGACTCTTGAATTGCGTATCTATATAGTTATCCCTAATTACCGAAATGATATAGTTTTTGACATTAGCCAATGTTAGCATGGTCACCATAGCCTTGTTCGAGGTAATGGATATGGAATGATTTTGTCCGTCCAACCACGTACGAAATAGAATATTATATATGATCACATGGAGATCTCCTTATCTGCTCCTTAGCTTCAAAGTCCCTTCCTGTCACGCTTCCCTTAACGAAGTATCTCCTTCTCCGCTTATGATAGAGGATAAATACGTATATATCTAATGCGTTATCCTTCGATCGATATGAATGATATGTTTTATATGAATGAGATTACGATGCCAAAGGGTTCTGAACACCAAGTTCTTTCTTTCTTTCTCATGCATCCATCTATTAATGCTCTTATTTATGAATGCTATTTCTCCTTCTCTTTATTAATGCTACTCTCTTGCTTTACTTTCCTTTCTCTGTCGTATTATTAATGTGAAGAGAGAAGAACGGAGTGAGGGGAGGATCAATCAAAAGGAAGGAAGGGAGGTGAGGAATCCTCGGGAAAGGAAGCCACCCAGCACAGCCAGCCTCCTCCCGATGAGTAACTTAATGCATGCTGCGCATCCCCTTTCATTTCATGCCAGCCAGAGAAAATAAGTAAGCCATACATAACACCATAGAAAAAGCTTTTGCGAAGTGTTGCTTCTTTTATAATGTATTGACTCATATCTTTTCGGTAACTAGGGATAGCATAAGGATAAAACATAACTCCATAGATCACTTGGCAATGAAGTCTATCCATCTATCTATTCATTGTATATGATATTATGGATTTAGAAATCATCTATCTATTCATTGTATATGATATTATGGATTTAGAAATCGTAAACTCAAATTATTCTATACCATCCATTCGGCAGGACCCACTTGTATTGGTTTCCCCCCCCTATCTAGATCCTATCGATAATTGATTGGGGAATTGGAACTTAGATAGACCGTGCTTCCCGCAATATGCTTCGCGTTCATGGTCACACATCTGCGCAGAATATCATCAGTCCCCACCCAATTTAGACAAATGGCAATCAACTGATACGGCACGCACAACAAGTCTGCTTTCGATCATATTCCTCCGGCGCAGTTACCGTGGCTAGAAAAGCAGCAATCTCGTAGTCAGGGACAGCTTCTACGCGGAAAAGATCTGCCTGCGTCAACTCATCACTTCTCTTCGCCGGACTGGATCCGCAACAAGTGATCAGGGCCGACACTCTGCCTGCTTTCCCGGCTTCACAACCACTTCAAAATCAAATTGATGGAATAGCAGCAACCAACGGCAGATCCGACCCTCCAATACGGGCTTATTAACTAAGTATTTCAACGCAGAGCGGTCTGTGAAGAATTTGACCTCCCTAGCAGATAATGCCGGAACTTTTGTAGCGCATACACCATAGCCAATCCTTCTTTCTGTCGTAGTCTAATTTCTTTCGCTCTGCGCGGGATCACTTTCTGCTCGCGAAGTAGATAGGACTAAGGACCCTTCACCTGGCTGAGCTAGAACACTTATGCTATCCCGCACATGAACATGGAATAGTTTCTCCCAATCCGGGACAGGGTCGTCGTCGTGACTATTTTGTCCTTCCTTCAGATCATCAATTCTCACACTGCGTGCTCCAAGCCAAACATTCTTCCACAGCCACCCACTCTTCCATCGGTGCCGTGATCTCTACATGCATAATTGGGGATGAATCTGCGGTAATATTATTCCTCAATTATGCTCGCAACATACATTCTCCCTCCGGCGGCGGTAAATCCACAATGCACGTAGGATCAGCAAGCCATCCTTGCACACAATATGACCCAAACTCCGAAAGGAGGAGCGCAGAATATGCACTTCTGAATATTCCACAAGAGTTGCATTTGCACCTTTCAAACATTAGTCGTAGCAAAGCCACATGTTCCTTAAGTCCACTATACACAGTCCAATCATAAAGAAAGGTAAACTTCAAGGAACTTGTGGAATCTCAGAACGCAGCAACAACGATCCGAACACCGGGCATTCTTCAAGCTGAATGGCATCACATTGTACGCGATCCCCATTCAGGCGCATAGCCTTATTTTGTTCTTCTTCTGCGATCCGCACTTGGTGAGCATCAGTAGTCAGCCTCATGTCCTGCGACTCTTTCTTTCAAGAATGAATTAATTCACTGAACGGCGCGTCGGGAAAAGCAATCCAAATCCGATTGAACGAAAAACCAAAGTAAGATGGATCGATCCGTATCTATGTATGGATCTCTTTCTCTACATATCGATATCTGTATATGGATGTGGATATCTAAATCGAGATATGCATGTATGGAGAGAAAGAGATCTATTCTACCCATCTATGGATGTCTCGATATGATGGATATGCATATATATATATATAGGTTTTCTCCTGTCACTCAACAATGAGAATCCCCACAGGAGTGTCTTCGACATGAGGTACCACTTACTAGATGAAAGGGACCTCATTTTGTGAGATCTTCTGTTCCGATCAGAATGCTCTATTTAAATCGGCATCAAATTCTTTGGATCTATCACTATTCTCTGGGGGGTGGGCTATAAGGTCAATCGACAATGCTGCTATGCTATTATATAACTAATAACGCTTTTATTTCTTTATAGATGAAAATTCGTATCTATATAGTAATGCATCGGCATAATCTTTTCAGAATATCATGAAGAAGAGAGAGAGGAATTATGGTTTTCATTACGCTTGCTTTCTTTCACACTTGAATATTAGACCCCAAGGGTCAAGGGAAGTATGCTTGGTAATAGCAGTAATATGGGTTGAATATATTTTACTTTCTTCAAACAAAGGTTTCTTTCAAGGACCAACAAAGGTATGAACGTGACTTAAAAGGAAACCCGTATATTATGGTTTCAACAAAGCAGAAACTACCCATTTATACATACATATTCATTCATACAAATCGAGGAAGAAACAACCCATTCTACCACTCCTCTTTCTAGCAGAAACTATAATACAAAATCCAACTCTAATAAAATTATTGTATTGTATTCGAGGATGGCTCGGGGGGTGGGCCATAAGGTCAATCGACAATGCTGCTATGCTATTATATAACTAATAACGCTTTTATTTCTTTATATATGAAAATTCGTATCTATATAGTAATGCATCGGCATAATCTTTCAGAATATCATGAAGAAAGAGAGAGATAATTATGGTTTTCATTACACTTGCTTTCTTTCACACTTCCCAGACCCAAGCCCCAAGGTCAAGGAAGTAATAGCGGTAATAGCAGTAATATAGGTTGAATATATTTACTTTCTTCAAACCCAAAGGTTTCTTTCAAGACCTTAAAAGGTATGAACGTGACTTGAAACCCGTATATTATGGTTTCAACAAAGCAAAAACTACCCATTTATACATACATATTCATTCGTACAAATCGAGGAAGAAACAACCCATTCTACCACTCCTCTTTTTTCACAACGAAAACTATAATCAAATCAACTCTAATAAGTATTGTATTGTATTCAAGGAAGGCTCAGGGATCTTGATTGTCATTTATTTTGGACCCGCATGAAAAGGTGGTTGGAAAAGGTGGCATTGATTCCCTGTAATGGTTGGTTAGTTGGTTGGTTTCACCCCTAACACTTCATGTGTCACTATATATATTTGGACCCATTCATGACGGTACGGTTTCCCAACCCGGGTCACTAAGTCAAAGAAATACATTTCTAATATTAGAGATAGTTAGAGTGGCTGGCTTCCGACCCAACATGCTAACTAAGCAGGCAGAAAACGTTCACTATATAACTAACTATTTCTTTGGTGGTTATCGTCCCTCCCGTTTCTACTCACTATTCATTCTTGTTTCTTCCCGTCCCAATAATTATTTTATTTCTGAATGCGCCCTTACATATGCTCTCCGTCCCGTTCCCCAGCCCGTTCCCTACCCGATGGCAGTTTCTTTTTCCCATTCCCGATGGTGAACCATTGATTTCTTTTTGTGGAGTACGAGTTCGAATATGTTTTAACAAGTAGTAAACTGATTGAGTTGAGTTCATGACATGACGATTTGATTTCAGAAGAATTTCATAATATGTTGGAACTGTGAACAACACATATACATATGAGACGCGTGTTCGGTTAAGTGATGAAAAAACCCAAGTCCAGGGAGCTCGGGCCTATTAATATGTTGAACTCAAGCCCGACAATTCTCCCTCACCCAAACAGGAGGGCGACCTAATTTCCTTATGCTGAAAAACACAAAAGTCCGGTGCATACCCAAACAAGGGTGGGTAGGTTTCCATCTTCAATCCTATATCATATAGTTATCAAGATTCAATTGGAGCTTTCGAAATACTTTTTTGAACCTCGTGGCATTCATGAAGTACTTTCTTTGTTTGCGAGCGGGAAAGGCATCCTTTGAAGGATCGTTTTTATAGGTTTCACCGCTGCAGTAGTGCCGAGCTTTTGTACGAACGCACTGGTCGATAATTCCATAATGGATCAACAGTTTTCACAAAGCATCCGGCAATTTATATATATATATTTTGTGAAGATTCCCTGTTCTCGATCATCCAGAAGTGCCCCCGGGCAAGCAAGTGATGCATGTTTATGTATAGAATAAGGACATATATATATATATATATATATATATATATATATATATATATATATTGTGAAGATTCCCCGTTCTCGATCCTCCAGAAGTGCCCCCTGGAAAGCAAGTGATGCATGGCAGTATGGAAAATGTGCGGAGATGACTGACCTTACTTCTAAGAATTATTGGGATCGTTACTCCCATAAGCCAAACCCGCTTAGGGTCCAATCTATGCTAATTGATATAATTGCTTCAATATACGTGATTTTCTCGTGTTTGGGTATAATACCTACAGAATCAATTTATCAGACATAGCTTCTCGAGTGGGAGTCGTAGTCGTAGTACGATTGGTGGACCAGTAGCACCTATATAGTAAGCATAAACTTATTATTTTCTGTTTGATCTCGAGGGATAATCATATAGCCTTTGCCCTAGTCCAATTGGCGGCTTGAACCATAGCATACGCCATATCCATATTCGTAGCCTAATCTAATGATTAGCCATATATTCTATGATCCAGATGATCAACGGGACCACCACTCGGTAGGACATCGGGTGTTGTGGCCTTGTGATCTCCTATTAAATTGATTTCTCGTTGGGCTCTTAACTCAAGTTCGACCCCTACCTAATTGTTATGCTTCATTGAAAGTCAAGTAGAAACACCCCTGCTGAACAAGCAAGAATGTGGGTGTCTCAAATGAAGAGAATGTGGAACTCCGTTTGGAGATAGTAGAACTTTGTTCAGTAAACAAACATGGGACTCAGTTGGGGAAGATATGAAAGTAAGTGGGTTGGTCCCTTTCGAAGAGAGAGTGGCCTTACATGCAGGGTTGGTTCTGATTGGCCCTTCGTACAGGTAGGTTGGGCCCTTCGTACGGGCAGGCATTGGTGAGCGAATAGGTCCTGTGCCAGCCGGGAGAAAATGCCAACTGAGTTTGGGGTCCTTCGTTGACAGTGAGTTCGGGGTTTATTAGGGGGGTGGGGTTCTCAGGATCAACCTTTTTATTGGTTCTGATTGGTCTTGATTGGGTTGGTCCCATTATAATATAGTAAGGTCATGATTTCGCAGTGTTTCAGGCATTTTTTAGTCTTTCCGGTTTAAAGTGAGTGACCAAATCAGGGGTCATGCATGACGAATACCTTGGGCATTCAATTCCCAATCCTGCCAGAGTTGGTCCTAAAACCCGGATTTTATATTTGTTTGATCCCAACCCTCGGAATAGGGAAACGAGAGACGGACTATATAGCCCGTCGGGTTGGTCATTCAAACAACTTGGTTATGCGCGGCTCCGGAGGGGAATTCCGCAGTTGAGATGGTTCGAACAAACCAAAAACCACTATTCCCTGGCAAGACCCAAGGCGAACTGATGTTATTCTCTAAACGAAAGAGAGTTGGGGTAAGGGCCTTTAGGCACTCGACGACATTTATGCACTCGACCTATACGATAGGGAGAGGAGAGTTCGTTATTACATACGTAATAAGACCAGAACTAGATAGGGCATTTATGCACTCGACCAACCCAAGGGAGAGGGATGCAACAGTCGACGTGTGCACAAACATCGAGGAACGGAGTGCAGTGAGAGATAGTGTATAATAAATAATAGAAATGGGAAAGAGCAGAATGGTTGATCATGGGTTAGTCTACCTGGTCGTGTCCCTCTTTTGGCAATCCATGTCTGCGGAAAGCTAGCTGAATCGAAGTATTATTACCAACTAGTCAATCCTATTTCCCACCTAGTGGTGGTCGGGTTCTAAAAGGAGGGAGTAAATAGGGGGCTGCTCAATAAGAGGATTTGGTTCATGAAGAGAAGATGAAACCACCTTTCTCCAGAAAGAATAACATTGTGACTGACCTACAGGATCTGTCGAATGATAGTAGTTTGGGGTGCTCTGCTCCTCTTTAACAAAGATACAAGCACAAATATGGGTGCGGATGATATCATAAATGTTTGACTCCTTTTCCTCCTGATCCACCATATCGGGCTTGGCCTCATCTATCGAATAAAGGGGGAACAGAGGTCGGCTAATCCTTTTTGGTGGGTATGTTAAGTAATCAATTGACCTTCTCGTTGACTAGAGAGAGAGACCTGACTGAACGAAGTACGTTTCATAGATCAAGATGCTTTTGGAACCAAGTCACTTGAGCGAGATAGAGGAAAGTGGAACTAACTATGGAGCGATTTACTTCAAAGAAAGCGTAGTAGCTCACCATCTCCGTGATACCGAAAAAGGGAGCTCCACAGTGGATCGATCATGGATTCATTGAAGCGGCGGAACCACACACTCTGCTCGAAGCTATGTAGAGGCACCTATTATAACGGGATTCTTTCTATGGGGACTTCGAAAAAGGGGTTGGCTTTTGGACAATAGGTCCCCGGACGACTGGCTTTTGTACCATAGATGGACGAGGTGAGAGTCTTTTGATCCCAATCTCCATCTTTGCCCCACCCAAAAGAGGATCGAATTGGCACGATAAAGTAAGGAATGAGGTGTGAGCGGAGTGAGACATGGTCAATCCTTATAACGTAAATGAGTAGTGAGTCGCCAATCATCGAGGGGAATATTTTTTTGAAAGAACACCACGAATAGGCATCACACGGAAAAACAGGTTGGTTCATCCAATCTATCGGTGTTGTTGGAAACGTAAGCTGATGGACCGAACCGGAGCCTACTCTTCATTACTGGACTGATGTGAACTCTACGAGAAAGCCGCTCCGTACGCCCTGCCATGATCACGCACTCCAGACAAAATGTTTCCTTTTCCACTTCGGACGACAAAGAATCCATTTAGTAGCACGGCAAATCGAGTAGGAAATGAAATGCAACGAACCTACCTACCTACTTCCTTATCGAAGCTGAAACGAAGTCAAGTTCGATCAAGTTCAATAATAAATGACGAGTGAATGATGTGTGGGGGTGCAATTAGGTAGGGAATAAGGCTCTTTTTCCCTATTCCCTCTATTCGATCGTGTGTGTGAACTGAAGCACTCGGGATCATAATAGTGATTCTCGGATAAGACAACACTATAGATTGAGGTGGATGGGTATGGCGTATATGAAGATGGATACGCCTATTGCCCTCTATAGTGAGTTAGCTAGTTCTTGAAGTGGTTTTCCTCTTTCTTTCGCGCACAGGCAGGCTGATCCCAAGAGCTGATCACCCCAATGGAAACTACAGATCGTTTCGGTCTCTCTCATGTGTGGCCCGTGCTGGTTTCAATTGGCGCCTACCAATAAAAAGACAAATCAAGGTCCACCTCCTTGAGATCGTACATGTTCCTGCAGCTCTGATGAGTCCTACATAGATTTTATTTTAGGAGTCCCACCCATATAGAGTGGAAGTAGTAGAAAGTCCATTTAGGCCAGAATGTTCCAATGCCAAGCCGGGAAGGTCTAGGGACCAGTTGAGGAGAGTCTCTCTCAAGATGCCTATCCTCGTTTTGGCGAAGGGTAGGGAAGGGATTGAACGGAGAAGATCGCAATGCGCCCGATTCATGGACTGTCGGTGATCAACATTTGGGAGATTCTGGGCTTGATCAGTCTCTCAAATAACCATGTGAGTCGCGGAAAAACTCCTGTTCCTCAATACCAATTCCCCTCGTGGTACTTGTACGCTATCGGTCATTGGTACTTTCGGGGCAGCCAGTAGTATCTCTCTCTATAGTGCAAGCAAGCGGCCTAAGTTCTCCAGCACCAATATGGTGGTGGGTGGGAAGACCACACTATTCAGGGGAATACTAGAGGAAGGAGCTTTACAAGCATCCCTTCCCCACCCAATAATACAGGATCAAGTCTCGTGAGTTGTTATTTATTTGCCCATTTCTTTGTTGTTCCCCGCCCGTTATTTCCTTGCCTTAGCTCAGAACCCCTATTCATTAGAAGACTGGGCACCTTCATGATCTTTGATTACTGTATTAGTTCGCTACTGAACCGAACGAGAGAGGAGCAACCTGAACTATGAATGTAGAGATCATCTACGTAATATGACTACTGGGCCAATCACTGCACTTCGTTCCTACCCAACATGGTTCGGCGGTTGAGTCTTATTACGTAGATAATACGACCAATGAGTGAATGTGGATAATACGAAAAATGAGTGAATGAATGAACAAAGTGCAGTGAACGGTAGCACCAATTAGTTCATGGGAAACTAACCAACCCCACCCGTCAATTCAACATTTATTCGACCGGGTCCGAAGGAGATCGACCACCGGGAGAGCGACCTATATCTATAATACGAGGACCTTGATGCGCTCGAATGTTAGGGGGAGGGGGTTGAGGATTTCTTTAGGGGGAAGGAAACGTATTTAGTTCCTCGATTCATATGGGGCTAACTATAGTAATAACGAGGCAGACATTAATGCACTCGACCAACGAACAACAACCATTTATGCACTCGACCAGAGGGAGGAGGGAGAGGGACTCGACCAATAGGGAGAGGGGGAGCCACGAAGTGATTTGGGGAGAAAAACAATGCTATGTAGATGCTTCCTCGACGCAGGGTGAGCCAGAGAAGGGAAAAGTAGAGATCCATACCACTTCCTTTCCCTAAGTCCGATTCTCTCTGGGTTGGGGAACTCGATAGATAGTAGGGGGAACCTACAATGTCACTATGAGAAAGCGGTATCAAATTCGATCATTCCCCAGCTTGAATCTAGTTCAATCTATAGAAATGTGCAATCCCAAAGTGTGTTACAACAGTCCCAAAGTGTGCTACAGAATGTGTGCTACAGTGTGCTGCAATAAGGGCTTATAATATGTAATGTATTCCCTTTTAGTATACCTGTGTGCTTATCATCTATTCATCTGTAGGGGCTTATCATCTATGGCTTATCATCTGCAAGGAAGGCGCCTAACGGCATATAAAACCGATCATATGTAGGAATGAATAAGGATGCCACCAGGAAGGGATAAGGATGCCACCAGTCCAATCAAAATATCCACTAGTGGCGAGGTTAGTTTGGTTGTATTGGTTTGGTCGTAAGCGAAACTGTCGATGGTCGTAAGTACTTCTCCTCAACAAGCCCAATCAATAAATCCAATGGTGAGGAGACGGGGTGTGGAAAAGAGGGTGGAAAAGTGGTTCATTTTAGTGGGGAAGTAGTGGGTTTGGTAGATAGTGAAACTGTTGTGTTGATAGCGTCTCCTGTCTTTCCCAATCAAACTATCTAGGCAAGATATCTTCTTCGTTGTCGCTCGTAAGTTCAGTCTTCTCGCTGTCACTCGTGGGGACAGTTTCCTTCCTCGTTGGCGCTCATAGGGGCAGTCTCCTCGTTGTAACTCGTAGCCTCCTGTCCTTCCCAATAAAGAAATTCACTAGTCAGTCAGTTAGTACTGGGTTTCCCCAAAGGGCAGTAGGTCTTGTTCCGGACCATATCTGTGGATCAGAGAGAAGAGTTTCTTGACCTACTTCGACCTTTCTCTCCAAATCTATATTTTCTGAGGGTCTAGCTTGCGGAATGTAAGTAAACCACCTACCCATTCGCCCTTTTAGAATCTATTTGCTTTTACAACCAACATCTATGAACCGAAGATGAGGGTTAATCAACTAAATACGCCGGATAGCAGTTTTTTTTCACGTCTTGTTTGCCCTGCCATTAAAGAACATCATGGTTAGCCACTCCACTTCGTCTAGTTTCATAGGCTTAGTAAGTACCTCATTTCTTCTAGTTGGGGTTGCCGCTAAGATTTGATATGTATGGGGGAGAAAGAATAACGACTAGAGATAATAACTTGATTTCTCGTGGAAACTAACTTAGAAAATGGATTAATTATAGTAAAGGATATCCCTCTCTTAATGCATCCGCGCATCTAATAACTACTTACTAAGGGTAATTCATTGGGTTACTTTGGGCTACTGCAACCGAATATTGCTTGGGTTATTTCTTAGTTACTACTTCTTTTGTGTTGTTTATATGAGATAGACAGCGACTAACCAAATGATTAAGATGTTTTCTCAAGTGAGTGAGACTAATTAAGGAGGATAGGTATTATTAGAGAGGGTGTAGAGATGGTAGATGAGAGTAATAGCAATACAAAGCTATTTTTCAAAGTATGAGGAGAGGGAGTAGCTAGCAGCGGAGGAGCTATGGTCACCACGTGCACACATGCCTGATGATGCACAAGTCCCCCAAGGTAGAAGGGGCTCTAGGACTGAGACAGGTGCCTAAGGGGATTCGTCCTTTCCCCCCGAACCCAGAGACTATAACCTCTAGGGGCACAATTCCCTTATTCCTATGAGTGGTGAGGGAGTACATATACTAAGAGATAGAGGGATACATGTAGGTTGAGGGGTGAGCCTAATACTATTTCGATGTAAGCCTTATGAGATTATGTGGGTTGCTAGATGCTATGTAGATCAATAAGATCACATCGTTCTATGTAAAGCTGAGAGAGTTGTTGAGTTACTGGGACCCCACACATCACACATTTTTTACACCTATGGAGGAGATTACTCCCACGCTAGAGAATGTGCAACACATCATAGGGCTTCCATCCACGTGTGAGCCAATAGTCCTAAGAAATATATAGGACATAGACCCTATAGAAAGGTATGCATTGGTGATGTACATGTTTGTTTACAAGTTCATATGCATTAATGAGGCTATGAGGACTAGCAAAGACATTCTGATGAGCACCTATCCATGAGAGTTGCATCACGATCTAAGATTTAGGGTGCTTGTAGCCATGGTATGTTATGCAATGAGCAGTCATTCTGGGAACCTGATTCCTAAGGTAACATTTTCATTGATTAGATAGATGCATAAGCACCCATATAAATATGCTTTAGGGTATATATTATAGGCACAGATATATGAGGATCTATGCCTATGTGGAGGGCAGAGGGAAGGAGCTTGTATGTGCTAGTTTATTATAGATATGGGCATGGGAGCACTTCGTCAGGTGGAGACCATCCAAGGGACCTTCATAGAGTGGTATCCCATATTACGATCATATGTAGGCCATACAATGATATAGGATGGGTGGCCACACTTGGAGTATCCCCTATAGGACATCAGATGGTGAGGAGCCTACCCAACTCTCCTCAATGCAAGCTACAAGATGATACCTAGTTATACTACTTGCAAACCTACCTGCTTGTTCTTTATACTTAACATGCGGTACTTGTTCTTGAGGAGACTTAACATACAACTAGCTCTAATAACTGAACTACTGGACTTGGACTACTTGATACCTAATGTTATGCAACTTGCTCCTGGTTCTTCTTGCTAACTTGGTTAACATAGCATAGAGAGCTTGACTTGGTCATTCTCTTATTGAGTCTTCCTAATGAATGAATGAACATAGGCTACTTTCTTGATCCTTTATACCAACGAACATGTACAGAGACTTGTTGTTGGTTCTTACTCATCAGCTTGTTATTCCATGTCTTTGTTTCTATCTCTAATCCAAGTATCTTTGCCAACCAAGCTATATAATCCAAGTATCTTTGCAAACAAGCTATATATATAATTCTTAGTGCTTCTTCTTGATGCTATGATATATAGAAATCTAATTGGTTATTCTTCTTGGTCCTGTTTTTCATGCAGGAATCAACATCTAAAAGTCCCTATACTTGTTGTTGTTCCTAGCTTCTTGTTGGTGGGGTTGTTCCTAGCTAGCTTATTGTTCTTATTAATCCTAATTCTAAGTCTTATTTATTTCTATAGCTGCTAGTTATTATTCTTATTCGTAAAGCTAAAATGTAAAGGAGACAATCATTATTATTATCCCTCTTATTATTATTGTTGCTATAGTCTTAGTATTCTTATTATTCCTCTGCCGTTCTTCTAGTCTTATTCTTATTCTGATTCCTCCGTATTGAGTAATAGCTGCAAAGCTTAGTATTCTTATTATTCCTCTGTCGTTCTTCTAGTCTTATTCTTATTATGATTCCTCCGTATTGAGTAATAGCTGCAAAGTGAGTCAATAGTAGTTCTAGCTCTCTTTGTCTCTAGTCAAGGGCAAGGGTTTCTATAGTGATAAAAGATATTCCAACTCTATTATCTAAACCCATTAATTCCTACTTTTGTTGATCTAATGCCAAGTCCTAAAGAAAGAAATCATAAGGAGGAGCTACACTCCAAATGAAAAGGTAAGGGTTGAGTATCTGAAAGTGTAATTATAGTCTTGTTGGGTGTTAGTGCTGAGGTTCTAGACTGTAGTTAGAGGTTGGTTTAGTCCTTAGTCATACTCTATTCCTAGACTTCAAGTTCAAAAGCATACATATAAGTTTATAATGTTTCTACTTCTTTTTTATATTGACCAACTTGCTCCTTTATCTTAGAGGTTTTACATGCCCAAAGAGAATGAATACGTTGTGTCTGGCTTTGGTTGATGAGCCTCTATGCTAAGTAACTAGAGAAATCTCTTCTCTCCAAGCAACTAGAAATCTCCT
>SNQJ01S0000926.1:0-13118 GCA_010110895.2 Picea sitchensis
CCATTAGTTGTAATTTAGATTAGTAATGTTATTTTAATTATGTCGGCTTTAGGCCATTATTTGTAATTATAGCTCCTAGTCTCCTATATATACCAAGGAGACATTTTCATTTTGAATCATCTTGTACTTGAACATTTAAGTGGAGTAAAAGGAGGTTGCCCCCTCGAAGAGGCTTATTATCTGAAATTATCTCTTTTTCAAGCCATTGAGTACTTTTCCTGAGGTTTTTCTATGCTATGTTGATGTTTGGTTCTTAACAAAGACTCCTCTTGGTTGCATTCCATATACTATCTGAAATGGGCTATGTCCTGTACTCCTATTGGGTGAATCATTATATGCAAATTCCGCCTGTGAAAGAACCTGATCCCACTAGTTGTGGTCTTCAACCACCAAACTCCTCAATAAGTCCCCCAAACTCCTGTTCACTACCTCAGTCTTTCCATACGTCTGAGGATGATATGCTGAGCCAAAATATAAATCCGTCCCCAATTTATTTCATAGGGTCCTCGAGAAATGACCAACAAATTTTTTATTTTGATCTGAAACAATACTCTTGGGTAAGCCATGAAGTCTAACAACTTCTTTGAAAAAAAAATTTGAAAAATAGAAGAACTAGTCAACCTTTAAGGATCCTTCCTCAGTTTACTGTAACTTTGGGAGGGAAAACTATCTTTAATGACTTCATGGTAGTCCAAGACCCCTTATATTTATCTTTACTCCTTGGGACATGTTATGTATATGCCATGAAATATATTGTGTCTACTCTTTTTTGTGTGATATCTTTCCCTCATGATCGACGAGTTGTGACTGTTGATAAACTTTCATTCATTGACCCCAACTGGATTTCCTCCCTACATGGTTCTTATATGCGGATGGTATCACCCCCGCCATAGGTCATTTATGTGGCATTTTCTCCCATCGCTTCAAATTCTGATGAATTAGTGTCACAACACCCCCTACCTCAACAGGTTTTGCATGACCTCCCAGTCTTAGGATCGTTTTATCCTTCATATCTGGGGAATCAAAATGGTTCTTTCAGCCTTCCTTGAGGCCTCATCAACCCGATCCATAGGTCCTTATGAAACCCCTCCTGCATGAGCATGCATCAGGCACGAGCTTCTCCTTCCCATGGTCACCGAATATGACCTTCGGTCTTTTCTCGAAAAGTAATTTCGGGTTTCAGGACTCCATGACCCCTACTGTGGAGAGTCTCTGCCTCCTCGATTCCCCGATCACTGAAATGACAAAATGCCCAAATGGCACTCAATGGTGATTAGCCCCTTGGGCCATATCTCGGTCCATGTGACCACTCTTCCCCGTGACCGCAGCCTACTTTGGGGTTTTAACCATAAAGAGCCCCAGTTCCTAGTCATTAGGACGGACGAAGTACCAATGCCCGAAATGCCGAATCCCTAACCACTTTCTCCTCCAAAGGATGTGTTGTGATTCACGACTTCGATACTTTCAATGCGAAGTTGCTCGATTATCTGTCTTTGGGATCCTCGGTATGTCAAAACCCAAAATCCCCGCCTTCACTATCCAAGGACACGTTGCACTTTCATGACTTTGGGCTTTTCTAAACCAAGAGAACAGACTCCTTCCCTTCAGGAATTCCAATATCCCAAATCCCGGTATGTCGAAATGCCGACTTCCTTCCACGTCCCTTCAACGCCTTCAAGATTTCACATTTCATGATTCTATGATGCAAGGTTGCTCAACCCTTGCTCCTTGGACTTTCTGGTCACTGAAATACCAAAGTACCAAAACAAAGAGGGATCAACAGATGTGATCCTACTGCATCCAATGGCTTAGATCCTTTCAGGATCTCATGGGTCAAGAATCCCAAATTCTTTCCCTTTGCATTCCTCGGTACCCGGAATTCCAAAATGGCCTTTTCAAGACTCTCCCGATACCATGATCGCTGCCATGTGTCCTTCTGTTGGACGGTTCTGATGTTCTCAGTGTTTTGGGACTTCGCGACCCCAGTTGCACTAATCCCTGGTCCTTCTAACTCCCGGTAGCTCCCCGATAACTTCAGGACTTTGCAAGTCGTGAAGTTGAAAGACTTCTCCATTTCTCTCTTCGATGCCCCAAATCCCCGAGATACGAGGATCTCATGACAGAATTCCTCCACAGATGGACGGTCCCGATGCTTTCACTGTTTTGGGACTTTGACGGGTATTCTCCTCTGTGCATACAAGAGTTAAATCTCTTACAAAAATTCACAGATTTGATGGCTATTGGCTATCTGCGTGAGATCTAATGACCCAGATATATTCCTCCTGCACTATGCTTTCCTGCCTACGCCTGGACGTGAAACTCCAATGGTCTAGATATTTTTCCAGCACCTAAATCAACGAAAACTATACCTCCTCCTTATGAGCTTTTGTTTCTTCCTGATCCTTGGAAGAATTCAACTTATCAAAGGCCTCAGATTTTATCCCTACTATGAAGCCTCTACTCACAACTTATGTTTGCGTTCTTGAAGATGCTTTCCCTCCTGAGCTTCCTCGAACTCAAGCCCTCCAAAGGGTCTCCTTTCAGCCTTTGCGATACTTGTAGGGCTCTGTGCATGAAAGCACTCTCCCTCCTGATATTTGTTCTCTTTGAATCCTCAAAGGATCCTTCAACCTCCACACTCATTTTTGTTGTCACTCTTATGCCCAAAATCAATTTTCCTCCTGAGCTTCTCTTCTCTAAAACCTTGAAATGTTTTCATGACCTTTGTGATTCCTACAGGGTCCCTTCACAAACGAAGGTGTTTTCTATCCTAAGCTTCTCTATTTCTCAGACCTCTAAGGGACTTGGCCCTTTTATCTCACTCATATGGAGAATCTGATGCCCCCTTGGGAGTCTCTTGCTCAAGAAACTCCTTGCTAAGCTTGCAGGGTATTCAACAACCCTGTGAAGGTCCTCTTGACACTTCCTTTTCCCTCAGAACTCTAAGATTTCTTCCTGTGCAAACTAGCACTTACTCAATGCCCTTCTCACGAAGCTCCTACAGAATCCCTCAGTTATTTTGTTCCCTTCAACGAACTCTAAGAAGAGTTCTCCTGTGCGCTCTATGCACTTTCTCAATGCCCTCATGGAAGAGATTTCCCAGAATTCCTCAGAATTTTTGTCTTATCTGAACTCAAGATAGATTTATTCTCCTTAATGCAACCCGTGCATCTGCTCAATGCCCTCCTGGAAGATCTCTACAGAAATCCTCAGAGATTTTGTCTTCTTCTGTGCTTTCCTCTGCACAGTCCTACCTCCAAGGTATTCAACAACCTTGAGGATTCTCCTTGAGTCTAATACTTTGGTTGTGCAACCTCCTGGCATGTCCTTTTCTGAGTCTGCAAAATTTAGACGTGTATCTATGCACCGGTTCTCAGAACTCTTAGCGTTTTGTCACACCCTCTTGGCATGAAGCCTCAAAGAACCCCAAACCTGAAATCAAAGAACCCACAGAGAGCATAACCTATCTGTCCCTGCAAATTCATACCTAACCATACATCTACATCATATAAATACACACACATGAAGACATTCCTCATACACAAAATAACATGCAGGAAAAACTACTCTTTATATTAATATGAATGCTTGTTTACAGTGTGAGCTCAGACTGCAATAGAGTCTCGGCTCTCCTCTCCTCTCTATTCTTCTTTGTCTCTAAAAAGGAACAAAATCTCTTTTACATGAGGGGGTTCTTCGAGCTCGTCCTTCCATCCTCACCAACCCTATTCAATTACACTTAAATTTACATTGAATGGGTTGTCTAGTCCAGATCGGAGCTAGATCCAGCCTTACAACCATTTAAGGCTACTCCTAACTAATGCCTACTCAAAGGCATGGCTCTATGGCTCCATGGCCTTACATACATTAATTACATTGAAATCAAATTCAAAATGTTAGAGGACTAGTGCCTCTCTTCCTTGAATGCGTGCTTTGGATGTGCTGAGTGGGCTAGTTGGCTAGCCCATGTCTGGATTGGAAGCGATGCTCTTACGTCACTTATATTTAGTAGTAGACATGTTGATATTTTCGATAGGGTTGTTAGAGCCTGATCTCTTTACTCCTGTCGTGACCCTCAACATGGTGTCCTTCCAGAGTGTGTTTCTTCCTTCCAGTGAAGACCTCTTGGAAGCCATGACCGAGTTTTGTCCCTTGACATGGTGTTATTCTGGAGCATTGTCCTCTTGCAAACCATTATCAATAAGAGAGACTCCAAGGATAGTTTTTGCATCTTTGAGGCAAACTCATTAAAAAATGAAACAAAGGACTTTGAGCATGGTTTTCTTATTTCAATCTCGTTAAAAAATGAAACCACTTACGAGGATAGTTTTGCGTCTCTGTGGCGACCTCATTAAAAAAATAAAATAAAGGTTACGAGCATAGTTCTCGTTTCTATGTCAAGCTCATTAGAAATGAAACAATGGTCTTGGGATTATACCTAGAGTCTCGAGCATAGTTCTTCTCATCTGTCAATCTCATTAAAAAAAGAAACAACTTCCCCCTCTCCATTTGGGTCAAGTCCTACTTATAGTATTTGAAGCTTCATTTCATTCTCCTTCACAGTTGGATGAAATGAAGGTTGGGGGGCAATGTTTTCAGCCTATGGACTTCATGCTGAATTTAGAGCCACTAGTTTCTTAAGCTGGAGGCTAAGTACCAACCATCCTTGTGTTATGTGTTGGGAAATCTAAGAATATTTTTCTATGGTTCAAGCTTTTGTAAAAATGAAACCACTTACCTTAAGCATAGTTTCCTCTGGTTCAAGCTTGTGTAAAAATGAAAACAATCCTGAGCTTACTCTTTGTTCTTTCTCATGCTCATAAATACATGAGAATAAGTTACCGAGCTTAGTCTTTGTTCTTTCTCAAGCTTGTAAATCAATGAGAATGTAACCGAGTATACTTTTATCACTTTTTCGAACTCATAAAGGTTATACAAAAAAGGAACCCCTTGGAGTTTCCTTTAAGCTCTTTTTAGACTCTCTAAACATGAAAAGAGTGCCCAAAGATCTTGCTCTTTTCATGCGCTTAAAAGTATTTGAAGAAAACATTTGGTGAGTGATAGTTTATCACTTTTTCGGTCTCATCGAAATAATTGATGAAAAAGGAACTGGGAGAGTTCTCCTTGAGTTTTTTTTAGACTCTCTAAACATGAAAAACCCCTGAGATTTCTTTATTTGGACTCATTAAACAAACATCGAAAGGCCAATATGAGACCGAACCACTCCTTCCTTGGGTTCATTAAATATACTTCAAAGGACTCATCCAAAGGATGAGCTTACATTACAAGCATATGTTATCCTCCTCAAGGTTGTGTAAAAATAAAGAGGTACTCGCCAGAAATGGTGGGGGAAAAATTGGGAAAGAAATGTGTCTAAACCTGTACTTCATGGAAGAGTCGCTTTTGAACATGACACCCTTTCACTCATTTTGTGTCTAGGTTGGAAAATACTCTTGTCTCTTGATCATACTCCTTTATAAGATTACAAATTGGTATGTGATCACTATTGTTGAGTCAATGTCTCCAATAAAGTTGTTGTGTCATCAATATGTTCAAAAAGATGTCCAACATGAAAAGCCTTCTATTGCGTCAACCATTTTTGTAGTCCTTAATCCTTCTATTGCATCAACCATTTCTGCAGTCCTTAATCCTTCTATTGCATCGACCATACCTGAGTCAGTCCCAAATCACTTGTTACTCTGATCTACCTCAAATCTTCTTACTCGTTTCATGTCATTGATGTGGGATACATTAAGTACCTCCTATGATGATTATTTTCCTGTCGACTTCAACTCATTATCTAGGAATTAGACTTAGAAACTAATTTGTACCTTGTAACTTTCATGCCTCAATGGCAGGTTTCCTTGCTTTCGACAGTGGGTTTTCATTATCGACCCCTGATCGAGAGATTTCGTCAAGTGTTCGACCTTAGCTCATTGATTCAGATTCCTTGTATTGTACTAGAGTACCTTCGAATTCATTGAAATTAATGGTGATTTCCCTCACACTTGTTAATGGTATACACTAATGACTCGTAATCAAGTGGTTTCTACCATGTTCGACCTCAACACATCTATTCACATGGTTAGATCCGTAATATAGAGTAGTGGAGATGAACACCCTGGATATTTTCTGACAGATCCAGGTTGTGTTGGAGTATATTCAGTGTGTTGTTAAATAGATCCACATTGTATGTCTGGTGGCTATGTTCAAATTTGAGTCTTTAACACATAGATCCACATTGTATTTTTGGTGGCTATGTTCAAATTTGAATCATATTGGCATGGATCCATAGTGTATGTTTGGTGGCCATGACCTATCTTATTTGACATGGATCTTCACATGTCCACATTTATGCTTTGAGTCATTTGTATTTTGAGTATGGGAATTCCTACCTCAATGATGATATATTATTGTACTGTATTTTCTTGTTTTTTGGTAGGTTTCCGATCGACATGTTCCTTGTTCCCTACACACACTTGAGAAAGTATGTCAGCTATCACTCTGTTCTAACTTCATACTTTGGGGGGCTCTCTGTTACACATTATTTTCGTCATCCCTATGATCGTTAATGATGTAAAACTATTTTTTGCCTTCAGAGGGGTCAGTGGCCTGAGTTCGTGAAGAAAGAAGGGAGAAGAAATTTTCCTCAGAAAAGAAGTTGCATTATCCTTTGTAAAAACCTTATTAAAGAGGATTTTTATAGGTTTCTATATAGGAAGGGTGCGAAAATGCCTGATTTTCATAGGCGGCACCATAGCTAGGTTGCGAATTGTTTGCAGGTTGTTATATAGGCATGGTGCGAAAATGCTCATATGTGGGAAAAATGAGCATCTTCTCGATGCTTCTAGAAGGAGAAACTTCCATGGTTAGGTGGAATCCAAATGGTTTGGATCTTACTCACTTTAATGATTTAGTGGGATCATACTAACCTCCTCACCTTATCCTCTTCAACCTATAAAAGGAGAGGAGCTCTCATGGAGAAAGTTATCTTTTGGAGCTTTTGATTTTGGACCTTGGATTGGATTGAGCTTTGGAGATTGTTAGCTTGGCTAGATGAGCCATTTGTCAAGATAGATTGTGAATATTATCAGATCTATGCTCTCAGAATTCTTGGAGTGGAAGTGTGTGGGGAACGGAGGTCAGTTGCAAGGGACCTTATGACATAAAGGCTATGGTTGTAATCTCTCTTTCAGATTTAATATGACAAAGTAATATGATTCTTTCCTATAAAGCTTGTTGTGTTTTATTGTATGATTCCTTGATCACATACGTAGGTTTATATTGAGTTCATGCTCTTACTATCACTTTGCTTGGTTGTGTTCTTTTGTAGGTTCATCATTGTATGAGTGTTGGAATGGAGATATGATGGAGATGGTGAAAGGAAGCAACGTTTAAACGGTATGTCACCCATCCCTCTTTAGTTAGTAAATTCAATATCTAAAACTTAAGGAAAACGTCATGTTCTGGTGTGTTTTGTTCTAGATCTAGGTGGATCTAGGGAGATCAGTTAGTGTTTGCACCTGCCGATTTATCCAATAACAATCTTGCAACAACAACAATGTGTACATGGTTTCTTTGGATGAAGCAAACTTTGTAGGACACACAAGTAGAATATGACGAAACTACTTTGATATTTTGTGATAACACCAGTGATATAAGTATCTCTAAGAATCTAATGATGCATTCTAAGACGAAGCACATTCCAATGAAGTTTCGCTTTGTATAGGAACATGTTAGAGAGAATAACATCAAGGTAGAGTATGTTGGTACACAAGATTACATTGCAAATATATTCACCAAACCTATTTTGAGGGAGAATTTTGAGTATATTCGACAAAAACTTCGAGTAGTTTCATCCCCATAGTGAATTCTTTCTGAAAGACTTTGATTATTTTTTAATGTTTTTTATCATATATTTACACAAGGAAGCACCCTGAAAAGAAACATCAATCGAGATAAAAGGCTTACAAACATGGGGAATAGCGCCAAGGAGAAGTTATACTTTGTCACTGATGTAAAAGGGGTAGAGAAAAACAAAGGTATGGAAAGGAAGAGAAGAGGCATGAAGAGAGGGGGAGCCAACATGAGCATGAGTGTTTACATTTTTGTGTCTAAGTGTTTCCATCAATTCCAAAGGGGGATATTGTTGAAAGATTAAATAATTGTTGAAAGATTAATTATTGCAGGGATAAATTAATTGTTGAAAAATATTAATGGTCAAAAGTTTAGTTGCTGGAAGATTGGTTGTCATTGATTTAAACCCTTGAACAAGTCCTATTTCAAAGTAAATTAGTTGTAAAAAAAATGTAACAAGTTGCATGTCAATTGTATGTCAAAGTAATTGTAAACATAAGATAAAAAAATTCATGTGAGTTGCATGTGAGTTTCATGTCATCATGAGTTTCCTGGAAGTTGCATGTCTTCCTGAGATCCTCAATAAAATGCTGATATGAGTCAATTGTAAAATCACTTATATGTATCACTTCTAAGAATACAAGTTGGATATGTGAGTCAAAGGAAGAGATGTATAGTGAATTAAGAAGTTTGCAGGAGCTGAGAGTACATAAAAGAGGTTTGAAATAGATATTCCTTGATTATATCTAGATGTTTCATAAGGAAAAGAGTGGAAATCCTTGGGATACATTGAGGAAATTCATGGATACCTTTGAGTAGACAGTGCATAAATTCGCATACCTGTGAAGAAAATTTGTGAATATCTCGGATCTAAATCTCAAGTCAGCTACAAGATTTAAGGTATTTAGTCTTGTGTGTGTTATGGTGAATATTTTGAATAAATTAGGAACAAGTATGTCAAAGTGATTCAAAATCATTTGATTTGGACAACTCTCTTGTGAATCTTGGTAAGAGGTTTTTTTTTTGTAGTCTTGATTAGATATTGGTATCTGTTAAGAGCCAAATATGAAATAACATAAGAAATCCTTATAATAAGCACTCAACGACTTGAAAAAGAGATAACTTCAAATAATAATCCTCTTCAAGGGGGAAACCTCCTTACACACCACATAAATTTCAAAATACAAGATGATTCCAAATGAAAATGTCTCCTTGGTATATATAGGAGACTATGAGGTACAATTACAACTAATGGACCCAATCAAACATAAATAAAATAACATTACTAATGTAATGTGCCCCAATTAAAGGGTAATGTACCACTATTTAGGGATTAACATTCCTCTCCCCTTCATACAAGTGTTTTCCTCAATGCTTGAGTAATTCTGGATAGTTATGTATAAAAGACTCATCTTCCCAAGTGGAATATTTAGTGGGTAGTTTCCCACTTAATTAGATTCCCTAAAATGGATCTACTCCTCACCTGAAGAATTCTTGTGTCAATGATAGATTCAAGATCCAATATGATTTTTCCTTCCTCGTCAAGTTCCAGAAATATATTTTCAACTCGTATCTTGTCACCTATAACCTTATTTAAGCATGAAACATGGAAACTTGGGTGTATTCGTGAAGATGCAAACAACTCCAATTTGTATGTCATAGTACCAATATTTTGAAACACCTTATAAGGGCCATCGTACTTTGGTGATAATTTATTATCCTTCTTAGATTTCTTGAGGGACATCTATTTGTATGGTTGTAGTATTAAAAATACCCAATCCCATACTTAAAAAAATCTTTCACTACGATGTCGATCTACTTGTTGTTTCATGTGATTATGTGCCATGGTTAGGTTTTCCTTTAAGAGTTGGAGAACTTGTTGTTGATGCTTGATGTGATATTCCACTGCTTTAACCTTAGATTTTTCTTTTAGAGAAGAAGTGATGGAAGGTGGGAGGTATCCATAGAGTTCCATAAATGGTGTCATTTTTGTTGCAATATGAAAAGAAGTTTTATATCACCATTCTTAGAATGGTAACCATTTGAAACATTGTATTTGTTTATCAGAGACAAAGAAACAAAGGTAGCCTTCTAGACATTTGTTTACTATCTTGGTTTGTCCATCATATTGAGGATGATAAGACGATCTATGATCCAATTGAGTACCCAAACAAGAAAATAATTATGTCTAAAAATATCTAGTGAAGATGGGATCTCTATCACTTAAAATAATATTTGGGCTTCCATGTAGCTTTTGAGCTATCTCCATGAATGCAATGGAAACTATAATAGCTTTGAAAGGATGAGAGATTGCAAAAAAGTGTGCGTACTTGGTCAATATATCAACATTCTCCCACTACTACATATGACCAAATTTGCCACGGTTTTTCATTGCTATTGCCACACATATCCGTCTAACTTTCCACGAAAGTAAAGACTATTTTTCGTCGAACGTTTTTTGTTGCTATATCCACAAACCAATTATTCATGGAAACAACGATAAAATTAGCCCTCTAGGTTTACCTTATAAAGAGTGGCAATAGCGATAAAACTTCGTCGCAATAGGGATGAAAAACCGTGCCAAAGTAAAAAACTTACCAACAAATTATGATGTAGATGCCATATGTGTGAAAAAAAGCTATGGAAAGTTGCGACGAAAAAATGTCGCAATAGCGACGAAAGCGTTTGGAAGAGAAAATATTTACGATGAAGATGCTATATGTGCGACACAAAACCTTGGGAAAGTGAGACAAACTTTCGTCGATATTCTATCAATGTATTCTTCAGTATATTCTATCCAATACTCCATCCAATCAAGGTTGTTTGCAATGTATAAATATAAAGAATCCCACTCTCGAGAAAATTTATGATAGCATAACAAATTAATATCATTAATTAGCTATTTTTAATAAAAGAATAATTTAATGAATGTTTAATATATTAAATCTATGTCAACATCCAATAATTACCTTTCACAGTCGTCATTTTACCTTTCTGCAATAGGACCTCCCCTTCAAATTTGTTGATGGAGTTGAGATGAAAAATGTGAGGCACATTCATATTTTCTACTAAGTTAAGTATATATCGACTAATATACACCATGCATTGATATACCATATATCCCTCAACCATAGAACCCTCTGGATGTGCTCTTTGTCTAAAAAAATCCTTCAGTGACTTCAACTGCCTCTCCACCATCCACATCGACCTTGTGTGTACGGGTCCACATAATTCAATCACCTCAACCTAGTGTATGAGGTAGTGTTCTTCTGCATTGAAAAATGTTGGTGGTAGATACTGTTACATTTGACACATTAGTCAAGGAATTTCTCCTTCCAATACCCTATATCTTCTTTATGGATTTCTTTTGATGATAGCCACCTACAAATGTCGATGCAATAAAATAATATCAAGGCATACATAAATATGCAGATAAAATATAATATGTCAATAAGTTCTGCTACAAATCACATAAGAAGTACATTTTCCTTATAAAACAATACTTACCTCATGTATTTTCCAAGTACATAAATAATTTGTTTTATGTTGATGTCAAGGTCTTTTGGGAGAGATAAAGCTAGAACATACTGTAACAACAAAATAATAATGATTATTTGATTCCAAAAAATGCGTACCAATAAGGAAATATATTATAACCTACTAATTACCTTAATGAATGTATGTGAGTCATGTGTTTTAACCCCACCAAAATCACCTTTTTTTGTTAATATATTTTGTATGTTCGACGGAAACCCCGTCGGAAACCTAATTTTTCGAATAACCTCTTTTACAATATTTCTCTGTTGCTCTGTCAATAACCAAGGAAGACTAGTACTTTGTTCACAACCATGACCATTAGAACTAATAATAACACTTTGTAATGCATGACTAGCTTCCTGGATGTCACAACAAATCTTTCCAATTCTCTCTTTATTATTCCTTCCATCTAATATTCGCCATAACAATTTTGTTATGTTTTTCCCGATATGCATTGTATAAAACAGATGAACCATTTATAGGTGTTGGTAGTATGTAAATCTACTAAATTGCATAGGGTAACTTTTCATTCCTCGTGGAAGCCCATTTGTTCCTTAACGATGTTCATGAAACATCAACAAATTGAAATTAACACTAATTAATGGGACAAAATGAAATTAATACTAATGAGATTAACCAAATATTTATATAATATGTCATACATAAATAATTTGTGTACCTTGATGATTTCTAATATATTCCAACTTCCATAGGTGAGGTGTCACTCTTCGTGGTTTTTTACCATTTTCTTCTTTACCATTGAATTTTTCTTTGTCTATAGTTCGATAACTATGGTTCTTAGGAAAAAAGTGCCTATACTCATCAAACACTTCCTTTCCTAAACTCCTTCAATGACAAGATTTTATCCTCGGACCACAAACTGGGCATGCAAATTTACCCTTTGTTTGAATACCTACAAGATATATGAATTAATGTAGCATCAAACTAGAGTTACAATTTAAAATAATGCATGATATTTTAAATATATATATATAATATTAAATCAAAAAACAAAGTAACATGTAACATCCTGCTCTGGCGCACTTACCAAACTTATTATTTGAGGACACTTTCTCGTGAGTGATCCGGCTTTTTATGATGATAAAACTTTTTCTCTCATTATGATGCGTTAAGTTATATGACAGGATGTTTTTACTACCTTGATGTAGACGGGTTCTGTTGACTCAGTTTCTTTGAGTGTGCAGGGTTTCAGACCTCGAGGATGCAGAGGCATCAGTAGAAATCCCTTGGACTCCGGATTGAGTCAGGGAGTGGGGTATTGGAGTTGTTTCATTTACGATGATATTGTTTTGATTTGATGTTATGCTATTGATTTTATGATGTGTTGTTGTCATGATCTGACATGGTGGTTGATGATGCAGGCTGGCGTTAGCTTGCCGACCGGACTCACATATGGAGTAAAGGGGCCACACATGAGTTCCAGAGAGATTGAGGGAGAGGTGTGGACAACAGCCCTGCCATAGCCTACTAGCACTCCCGCCGTGGCTCAAACTGTAGGTTAACGATTACCTAGTTTGAGAGGATCCACGATTCCGTGAGGGCAGACTGAGACAGTCGCTCACGATGATTCTAAGGGGCGCGCAATAATGCGGGGGCCTTATTCCTTAGAGCCCTTAGTCTCCCACAAGATTCACCTGGCGGAGTGTTGACTCCAGGGGTTATAGAGTCTACCAATCCGTCAAGCCAGCGAGTGGCACCCTTGG
>SNQJ01S0000926.1:13954-27824 GCA_010110895.2 Picea sitchensis
ACTATTAATTAATAAACATAATTTAATTATTGGAGAACCCTAGGGATGAGTGACACTTGGACGACGGAGATTGCTTAGGGGTTTTGTCATAAAATATTAATTAATTAATAATCAGGAAAGTAGGTGGGTCTCATTTTTCCTATAAGAGAAGGGGAAAGGAAGGAAGAAAGGGAGGAACGGTTAGCGTAACGTTACGCTGCCGAATTGTGGTTAGACGGATTTTCTTGTGTGGAGTTGGGTGTATCTCAGCTATGTTTTTGGAGTGGTAGCTCAGCCGTGGAGGCGAGCTGAGACGCTAGTCTTTCTCTGGTTCTTGTGTGGCCCCTTTGCGGCTCGGGGGGCTAAGGGGGAAGCAAAGTACCCCTAGCGTTTGGCTGGGAGGTACCGGTGGGGCTTCTCCGGTCGGAAAGCAGGAGCGGCGAGGAGCAGGAGCAGCAAGGAGCGCCGAAGTCATCAACAGGCGATAAGGCCAGGTACGCTCTCTTGTTAGTAGAGTCACAGGTGCTAAAACTTATGATAGGATCATAACCTTGAATGTAATTAAATTAAATGATTGTTGATATATTGCTCAGTTTTTATACTGTAACTGATGTGAACGCCAACTCAACTATGTAATGTCCTTGCTCGCAACCTTGTTCTGATGTCATGTTGAAAACCTCGTTCTGGCAAAATCGCTTATAATGTTGAGGAATACCTCTGTGCGTCTTTTTCTCTTTCAGTGATCTCATCGAGGTTTAATCTCTGCGTTTTTGAAGTAACTGTGTCTGAGGAATACCTCTGCGTGTTTTTCTTTTAGCCATGATCTCTTTCGGGTTAACTCTGTGTTTGTCGTTACGCGGGCGTTAAATTGCTATAGGCGTGCTGGGCGTATGTTGTATTCGTGAGCAATGGTTCTGGGGTGTTTGGGTCAGCATTCCAAGGGGTTAATGAGCTGCATTTCCTTTTCTTTCGGGCGTTTATACCTCTGTATAGCTGGGACAGCCATGATCCCCGTTTTCATCTTGTTAGGCATTGTTCTATTCTTCAGGGAGCGCTGCATGTTTTCACTGTGAGCGATGGTATATTTCTCTCCAGTGAGCGAACTGCGTCGTTCCTGGTTGGGACGTTTGGGAAACTGAGTCAACCTTAGTTCCACGACAGGCTTCATTCCTGGTTGGGAGAATTGATATTTGAAACAACATTCTTTTTATTTTCGTTTTCGTAACTGTTATTTTTGTTTGGCAACTGTTTTAATTCGTTTTTTTTTTTTCTGCTATCCTTGGGCGTTTTTAGCCACTGTGTACAGGCGATTGCCCTGTTACTCTGCCTTCTGTGTATTTTCTCCCTTCCATGCATTCTCCATGTAAGAGCCACGTCTTCCCTGGCCACCCTTTTGGCAGTGCGTTTCTGGTCTGCGCCTTCACCGTGGTGGTTGTCAGCGCGATCTTCGAAAGGATTGGTTTATGTGCATGCCGTCCCTTCTCCGTTTGGAGGCAATTAATAATCGCCTGGTTTAACTCAGTTGCCCTCTTGATGAGTGCGTGTAATTAATTGGTGTTGACAGTTCCTGTTCGCTTGTTTTATTTTGACAATTTGTTTTATTTTTATATGTTGGCAATGATTATTAATTGAAAAAAAAAATTATTTAATCGTTGTTTAATGATGGGAGGAATGAATTAAAATGCTAATTTGCATGAAGTTCTAAATGTTGTAGTATTATAGTTGCTGGAAGGTGGTTAAGTCGCGATAGCATGATGGTAAATAGTAACAGCGAGACTGATAATTAGATATTATCTTTTAGAATTGTCCCTCCCAGGTTGTCGTTTCAGACAATGGTATTTTCTTGTTTATCATCGTTCTAAGTCGTATAGGTTATAGATCGCCCCTTTTAATTTTTGTGTATACGGTATTCCAATTAATGCTACCACCATCTTGAGGTGATTTCCATACAGTAAACAGCTTTACTAATTACTAACTCTCTTTATTGAATTTGATTTGAGACCGTGACAGGTTGTCATATCCAGTAACGCCTTCATAACTGTTCGTCAGTAAATTGATTATTTTAGAATGCCATTAGATATAGGCATTTCCGCTGTTGTTACTTTATCTAGGGCCCTGGTAACTATTACGAATTACACTATTTACGTTATGTTCGACTTATTCTATTAGCAGAATTTAATGACCTGTTCTGATTGCTTTTTATGCGGTGGAGTAGAGCAATAGATAATGCCCCTTTAGTTCATATAAGCCTCGCTTCTCTCATCTACTTGGAGAAACTCTTGTTTAATTTGCCTTTCTTAAATTATGTTCATAACCGGGCTTGGTTGGCCAATTGAGGCCTTTAGTTTTCTGACATACTCCTTAAATAGTCAGAAACGTACAGGTATCCGCCCATTATTTTTATATATTTTAGGATTACCATAATAAATATTCAATGGTTGCTAAAAATTAAGAGATTCTCAATTTATGAGTGTTATAATTAATTAATTCAAGACTGTTATGTGTCTCCCGTAGTGATATTAATTCAGTTAATAATGATCTGTCATATGCTCCCCCAATTAATTTATCTTATGTCTCCTTTGGTAGTGATTTATTAAGAGGTTAGTTATTTACTATATTTACAAGGTTGTAATGAGGAGCCCTTCCTTAGGCTGACCTTTTATTTATTGATATATTTATTGTTTCTTTTAACATGGTTATTTGAACTTTGCCCCTTCTAAAAAGTGTCATTTAATAAGGTTGTTTTTATTTTAATGTGAGGTTATATGGTAAAGTTTTAACATGATGACACCTTTAATTATGATGCTATTTTAATATGGGGTTATGTTGTGATTTACCAGGTGTTGTTTCCCTTAATGCGAGGTTATTATTAAAATGATAAGCATTGTTAATATTGCCAATATGTTGTCCAATAAATTGTTAATTATTGTTAATATCTTGGTAATATATTGTTAAAAAAAGAAAATGGTTAATATGGTGTTGATAGTAGCATTGTAATTTTCTTTATGAAGTTACTTGTTATTGATGTATTAAATTATTTGTAATTATCAAGGTTATGTTAATTTACATTGACATTCGAGACTATTAAATTAATTATGATGTCACTTTGTACCTTTAATGTGGATAATTTAGAGGTGATATTTAACTATCTTTATTTGGGGTCTCCTTTTTAAATAAAACACTGTTTAAATAGTGTTATTAAATGTGGTATTGTTATATCTGGTCATTTAAATAGGATGGTTTATTTATGTATTCCAGTATGATGATAATTTTAGTTTAGGGAAGGAAGAATGTTAAGGCATACCAATGTCAGGGGATTATTGTTATAGATTCGCATTTGTAATGTATTGTTGAATAGGAATTTGTGTTTTCCTACCTTATAAACCAGATGGAAAGATTAGAGTTGAAGCATATGATTATTATTATTCAACGTTGTTGTAATAGAAAGGAAAGGATATGGTTATCTTGTTGTGATGTCGGAGTAGTCTCTTGACATTGTTGAGACATCCTCAGTGGAATGCCCGGATTCTTATGCATTATTTTGCTCGGAGTTTGTAATGAGGGTTGTTGTTCCTTTAAGTGATGTTAGAATTGGGTTTGCTGTCAGAGTCCTCTTATAACGCGCCATCCGTGAGGGGCGTATTGTTCTTCACTTTTGCGTTGTCCTTGTTTGTACTCAGTTAGTTGCTTAGAGTGTGGTGTCGGGTGGGATGTAGACACCTCCATGTTCCTCAGAACAGTCGCCAGCCCTGAGACCTTAAATGGTTAAAGATGATGGGAAACCAGGCTTGAGCGTTGCTTATGTGTCTTGGAGGTCCTAACCTTGCAGGGTAGGACGGGCGGGAGGTCAGTCGTAATTTAGCGGTCAGTTTTACTTTTGTCGCTAAATGTGGCGTTGTGCACCTTTGCCTATGGTCTTATTTGTTGCAGTTACTCGTCGCATGCTTCGTCTTCTTACGATGAACACCGTGGTTGCGTCTTGTTGGTTGTCAAGGGGCAACATAGAGTCAAGTGTATTGTTACTTCTACACGCGCGCACACACTTTAAACACAAAAAGGAAATTTTTGCACCTATCACTAGAATGGTTGTCGTAACGAGGCAGTTCGTTACATAACAATATACCACAAAAATGTGTTAACCCTAGAGAATCATGAATTGTCCATGATATTATTCCATGGAATTGAAACCATTTTTTCCCTATTGGTCTACATATGTCATACATAGTGATGCCAACCCATAACTTCAACAACTCATCTATAAGAGGATCAATATATACATTCATATCTTTAACCTGGTACCTACCTAATTGGTTCAACATACTGCATGATTAATTATACTTATCTAGGTGTCAATATATATAAAAGAAATAATTACCATACACGAAACAAAGAAATGAAATATTTTTTCAAACTTTAAAGAAAATAAAAGATAATTAAATACCTCGAACAATCATTGCAAACATTGTGTTCTCTCTCTTAATTGACATCCAAGGAGGACGGTTATTGTTTATAACAAAAATAGGCCACACTGAGTATGTAGAATGAATCTCTCCAAATGGACTGACACCATCAGCTGCTAACAAAAGTCTAACATTATGAGGTTGTTATTTAAAAATTGGCCACTTTTCTTCAATGAAATTCAATACAGAACCATCTCCAGTCATTCGAAGAACATCGTCTCGACTTTTGTTCTTTGCATGGAAATCCATAAACTGTACTATACTTTGGCACCTGAACAACCGCTGAAAACATAGAATTATCGAAATATAACGAAGAAATTTGCGAGGCACATTCTTTGACGCTTTATCAGTTCAATATCTACTTATTTTACATTGTGGACATTCATTTTCTAATGCATATTGTCCATAATATATGATATGATCATTAGGACATGCATTAATAGACTAATAGTACATTCCAATTTCTTTCATAATCACAGATATTTCTCAATATGTGCGTGGAAAAATATTTGAAATCGGTAATAGAAATTCACATAACAATATACAAAATTATAAACAATAAGTCAATGTAAACAATATTAATCATCAATATCGCATCCAATATACTAATTTACAAATTAGAAAACAATAGCAATATAGGAAAAATTTAACCTCTTAAGTATTTGTGAACATGCAGGCATAAATAGTTAACAAATTAAATACCTTAGTATCTTTGTGAGGAATGTGTTTGATAAACCATTCAAAACATTGAGGTTCACCAACAACAATATAGAAGATAAAAGATTTGTTGTTGAGCCTTCATGAATAGGTTGACATTACTTCTTGAGTAGAGGATCAACATCATGACTATCATCCTCGTTGTCCTCATCCATTGGAGAAAATGTGTCTTGGATCAATCTATGTATCTCATCTTCCTTATTTGAATCACTAACATTATTTCCATCCATATCATCATTAATAACTTGATCAGCAACTTCAATATTATGATATCAAAGTTCACCACCCTGTAAAGGAGTATTTCTGCTAGTACTTGGCAAATAACTCTCTGGAGGTCGACATTTTGGGGGTATCATATATATATTTAAAAACAATGTAGAAACGTTAGTGTGTATAGAAAATATAAAAATCCTAATAAGAAATATTACTAAAATTCATGACATGTTCATTATTACAGAGAATACATTAAATATTGAATCTTCTTACTAAGGGATGATATTCATAACCCCCTTCAACATGCCCCTTCTCCCTACAATGTATTTCAGCTCTTGTTATTAAAATTATTTTTATTTGCAAGCCTCTGCAATCATAGAAAGGGAAATAACATTTTCCATCGCCATGTGCCTCCAATGCAGTGCTTAACCAAGCAAGCTTCCTGTCATTTTCATTCATAGTGACAAATCCTTGTCCTCACAAGTAATTGTCTTACCTACACCATACCAAACAATAAGTTGTCAAATTTGTATAGTTTAGCTACTCCTTTCGATTATGATAATTTTATTTACAGTGACCTACAATCCTCACAAATATTTGTTCTAAGACATTTTGACATGTTTTTTTTTTATTATCGATTAACTATTAAGATCGATATTCTTCAATTTTTACTTTGGAGTAGTGTGTACTGAATCACCATGGAAAATAATTACACACCATTTAAAAAAGTGATCAAAATTTCTCAAACTTGAATCACTCGACACCATACACTAGCCTCTAAGTTATTTTGTAGACAAAATGTCAATCTTTGAAATTCACCACTAAAAAAAGAATGCCAACCACTTTTCATCCACAATTGGATTGGGTTGGTTTAAATTATGACATTTTGATTTTCATATACATACAATGGTCACAATTTTATGCTACTTACAATGGTCATAGTTTTATTTTCTAAGACAATTTGGCATGTTCTAATTTTTCATTGTCTGACTAGTATATTTCATCATGTTATCATATATTTCCTCATGAATTTTTTATATTTTAGATACTCCTTATTAATATTGTATAAACAAGTTACATCAACTACAAAGTAAAGTTAATCACTACATCTAGAATTGCATGTGATTATAAAAAAATTGAGAGAAACAACATCACATATAAGAAAAGGGTATGTGGATTTTATTGAGAAAGTTTAAACAAATATACTTTATTTATATTGGAAGAGTATGGTATATACTCATAAGTTCATTTGTTAAAAGTGCTTAGTCAGAAGACAAGAAAGTTAAAGGTGGCTAACCATCAACTAAGATGGTTGAAGGTGGTTAGTTAAAAGTGATTGTTATGTGCCAAATCATGACATAGATAACATCTTTATAATAAGGTCATATGTCTACAAATGTTCCTTTATATAATAACGACATATATACCTAAAATAATTTTAGGCTTAGTGTTTATGTATCTTATTGTTATAAACATGAGTTTCCTCCCTATCTTATATATAACATAACTTATCATTTATCAATATAACAGTCAACTTCAAGATTTTATTCATGGATATTTCTTCCTTCATTTAATTGAATTAGTAAGCACTAGCCAACCATTAGGTGTGCAAGTATCCCAACCATTATTGCCACTGTTATATTATTTTCAATTTATGCAAGTGTGATCCCATTTGGCTACTAGGGATGTAAAAAGTGGTATCAAATCTTCAATCAAGCTTTGTTGGTGTTTTTTTGTCAGTTCTTAAAAATAAAAGAGAGAATAAAATGACAATCAATTACTATCATTTCACTGATCAGGGTTTAGTTTCAAGAGCTCTTCCATATATTTATCAATGAAAAGAGAGACATTATAGATACAACTTAAGGGAAAAGGGTATGTGGATTCCATAAACCTACAATATTATGGAATTCACATACCCTTTTTCATAGAATATACTAGCTAGATCTGAAAACCATATACATCAAATATGGTACTACACATATAATATATTATCAAGGAAAAAACAAGCTACATAAAATTTGGACATTTGAACAAAAAATTACAAGTTAAATGAGTACATCAATAAAAAAAAACATAATAACCTTGCAAGTTCAAAATCCGAGCTATGTAGATCGAGAATTTGATTTGTTCAGCCGGTGGGTGACGAAAAAAATAAATATCTCAAACAAAAGCTACAAACAGTGTCGCAACTATAACAATTGTGTCAAAAAGTCTCTTAAAGTCAGGTATATATAGATCAACTAGTCAACTAGCCGTTAACACCAACCAATGAGATAGGAAAAATTTCCGTGGCAATAGTGATGAACTTTTGTGGCAATAGCGACGAAATTTTGTGGCAATAGCGATGAACTTTCGTGGAAATAGTGACTAAATATCATGGCAATGGCAACGAAAATCCCAACCAAGTTAAAAAACCTATTCATGGTTATATCGACGAACTTTTGTGGAAATAGCAACAAAAATCCCACCCTATTTAAAAAAAAATCAAAATAATGGAAAGGTGGAAACATTTCATGGAATAATACACCCATATGTAGTAGTGTCCATGATGACACTCTTTCCTTCATACTTTGGTAAACCTGTGATGAAATCCATGGAAACCTCCTCCCACTGCTGAATTGGGATGGATAATGTTTGTAAAATATCTGGGGTCCTAGTTTTTTCCACCTTATTTTGTTGGAAAACCAAAAAAAATTCCGAAAACCTTTGAACATTAGTTTTAACGCCATACCAAAAACATATTTCTTGAACCTATGGTAGGTTTTCAAAAATGCCAACTTCCCTCCTACTCGAGAGGTGTGCAATTCCAATAGTAGGTTTTGTTTGAGTTGGGATTTCTTACATAAATATAAGCGATCTTTGTAGCATAGTGAATAATTTTTCCATGTAAATGTATGTGATGCACTAGAATCATGCTACAACCTTTGAATGAGATTCCACATGTTTTTGTCATTATTTCATTCATCCCTCCCTTATATTATCCAATCCGGTTGGATGACTGATATAACACAGAGAAAGGCCTCAACATCTTCATCCTTTATTCAGAGTGCATTTGCCACAATATTTTGCTTCCCTTTCTCCTAGATGATTTCAAAATCTTAACCCAATATATTGGTCACCAATTATTGTTGTTCTTCTAAAGATAGTATTTGTTCCAAGAAGTATTTAAGAGTATCATGATATGTTCTGACCTTGAAGTTCCTAGCTATTAGGTAAGGGTGTCATTTCTTTAATGCATGTAGTATTGCCATCATTTCATTCTCATAAATGGGTTTGTGTAAGTCATTTCGGTTGAGTGGCCAAATTTCAAAAGAAAGGGGCGTTCCTTATTGCATTAGAACAACACTAATGGCATTTCCTGAGGCATCACATTCCACAATAAAGGTGTTTTTAAGTATGGTGTGGTCAAGGTAGGAGATTTTCACATCACCTCTTTAAGTTGTTAAAAAGCTTCAGTTTCCTCTAGAGTCCATGAAAATGCATCCTTATTAGTTAATTCCATTAAAGATGTTGCTATTCTTCCATAGTTCCAAAAAACATTGTGGTAGTAACCCGTCAAACCCCAAAATCCTCTAATATTCTTCAATGTTTTGGGAATCAACCGGTCCATAATAGCCTTAATATTGTCAGTGTCTACCTTGACACCTTCATGAGATACAATATGACCAAAATGCTCTACCTCCTTCACCCCAAAGAAACATTTGGATGGTTTGGAATATAGTTGTTTCTCCTTTAGTAGTTGTAGAACCTTCTCAAGATGTCTCACATTATCCTCCCAAAACATTCTATGTATTAGTGTATCATCAAAAAATACTAACACAAATTTTCAAAGGAAGGGCTTCAAAATGGAATTCATCAACCCTTGGAATGTGGAAAGTGAATCTTTAAGGCCAAAAGGAATGAACAAAAAAGCATAATGGCCTTCATGAGTTTGAAATGTTGTTTTGGGATATCTACTTCCTTCATTATAATATTATGATACCCTAAATGAAAATCAAACTTTGTGAAATATATTTCTCCAAGTAGTTCATATAACAATTCATCAATGATGGGAATGGGAAACTTATACTTAATAGTGATCTTGTTGATCTCTCTATAATATGGACACATACACCATGATCCCTCTTTCTTGAGTAACATTACCATCGGTGTAGATTAAGAAATTTGGCTAGGTCTATAATGCCAACCTCTAACATTTTTTCAACCATATGCTCAATTTCACTCTTCTAGGCATAAGGGTATATGTAAGGCCTGATATTAGGAGGAATACTCTAGGGAATTAGGTGAATATCATGATCACGATTTTGAGTGGCGGGGGGGGTACCTTTGTGAATATCTTCAAATACTTTGGAATTCTTATCAATGATCCCTTGGAGATATAGGGGAATAGATGTCTTAGATGTTTGAACATATAGTGAGCATAGTTGTACAATTACACCCTCATGCACTTTTTTTAATAATTGTTTAATGCCATTCGATCTTATCACCTTAATGGGTTTCCATGTGATACCCCTTAAGTCAATTTCATTTCCTTCCAATGAAAATGTCTTGAATTTTTTTTGAAAATTAAAAGCCATTGTTCTCAATGACTATAATCATTGGACTCCTAGTATGACATCAACACCACCCATAGGTATAGCAATAATTGGAATGTTCATTACATATTACCCCATAGTAGTATTGAACTTATTGCATTTTCCTAAGCATTTGATACATAGATAATTTTAGTGGTGAAATTTTGCTAATGGACAAAATTTTAGGGTTTAAATTTTTTAGAGGGAGAATTTCTATTCACATAGTTTTTAAGAAAATTAAAATTTTTATCCCAGATATTAAATTAAAAACTATATAAGGTATATCATTAGTCCCATTAAAAAAATTGGAAAATCTGGTCCAAAGAAGGCTCTCCCTCCGAATTTCATAACAAAATTTACAGTTCGCCTCAGATTTTTAGAATCCAGTTTTTTTTTTGAGTGAACCACCATCCATATCCTTGAATCAAGGATTTAGGGAAAATAATTCATCTGCATCTCTTGGAATCAATGAATTATGGAACTGATTTCGCCCATGGATTTCAATGGGAACTATTTTCCCCATGTATATGTAAATGGTCTCGTTGGTTAGAATTAGACCCAATATTCTTTTGACGGCCTTGACCTTTTGTTTTTTTGATCCAAAAATGGAAAGATGGGGGAGAGATACGTGAAAAAATGAGGAAAAAACAATATTTATGCCAAATCAAATCAATAGGGTAGAGGGTGATGAAGCCAATGGATGCCTTCTTATACAAAAAGATGTAAACTATCTGAAATGAGATTCAATATCAGTGAAGACACTGTTAATAGTCTCTCTAGTCATTGCTTCTTATATATGTACTCATTATTTATCCGGTGAGTTAGACACATTGGTAATTTATGCCTCTAATTTCTATTACTATATACTTATTCCATTTGGGAAGACATATGTTTTTCTCTTTTTCAAATTGGCTTATATGGATTACATTTTTCTTTGAGCTTCATTTTGACTACCAATTATGAAATCTATACATTCGTTATACCTGCCCCTTGCGAGAACCTATATAGAATGATTGTTTCAACAATATATTTATTGGAGATTGGTTTTGTATATTTCTTATATCCATTACTTCATTTCTCTAGTTTTGTGTATGGTACCCACGTAGGTTTTATTTACTCACATGGGCCTCAACTATACAACAATTTGAAGTCATAGTTCTTCCTTCTTATTAATTCCATGAGGGATGGAGATCAAAATAGATTACTAAAAATATAAACATGGTTTGGAGTTTCCATGCTTGCACATATAGAAATTTAGTTAAAATTGGCCCATATGTATGTGCCATGTTTGAGACTCCAAAGTTTGAGTTCACTGGGTAACCTAAGGTTCAAGTGCACCCTCATGTTGTAGGGTTAGTGTGCAACTATGCTAGTTGTACATGTGAAAATGTTGTTTTCTTTCACAGTTGTGAGATTTGAAGGACAACTCATCGTGTCATTGATTAGGGAAATGATTCTACAATAATATTCATGTCATTTGACCATGTATGAATATTATCATTTTGGTGAAAAACAAATCACTAAAATTTGCTATCCTTTGGTTTATTAGTTTTTAGTAAGCTAGAAAATGTAGTATTAAATGAAAACTTAAATATCCACCATGTAGATAAGATAATGTAGAGTCTACTACATAAAAGTAGTTATTTGTTTCCTCTTTGAAATAGAGGGTTGTTTTTCACTGTGTGATTGAATTTCATGGGACTAAACTACATCAAAACTAAATGATAGGAGTCTGCATAACAATGGCTTGAAGGTAGCACAAATGTAAGAAGAAACAAAGACAATATGACTTTAAATGCCAAAGTGGAATAAGTAGAAAATGGACATGGTATTAATTGCATGACCGACTGAAAATTTTATCTATGGAAAAAATAAGAGTTTTAAGTGGGAGCTACTTTTACAAATCCAGAACTATGTTCTTACCACCTTGGGTTTCCATTTACATATGACATTTATCTAATTAAGAAATTTAGTGTACATAATGTCAATTTTGTTTTGTTCAATACTATTACTCCCTTTGTTGTTATCTTGCACAAGAAGATGAAAGGCCTAATGTTAAAGTATTGGTGTTATGTGCCTTCACACTTGACATACTAAATATATATCAATAAATATGAACTATGTATAAAGAGCACATTGAAGTGGCACAACAAAATCTTGTTGGGCCTTTAACCCACACGTCGCAAGTTCAAAACCTAGCTCTGATGCCAAATGTTAAATTTTCTTTCCTATCTCAATTTGTGTCCTTAAAACACTACTTCCAACAATTCACACCTATCTGTTAAATATTTTGTTTGTCTCCATCGTGTTTTGAAAATCATAATTTTAGATAGGAACCTATGATTTACTTCCTCATTTTGGAAATCCTTCCTTCAATAAATAGGGACTAATTTGAACTTAAGTATTTCTTATCATCCCGATATAGATGGCTTAATATAAATATTAAATAGGGTATTAGAATATATGCTATGAACGTATAGTTCCGAGAAACTTGAAACCTCGGTAGAGTATTTGCACCTAACTGAATTAGTATGCCCTCTTTTGAGTCTTTGTATGGGAGGAATTTTAATACCCATTTTTTTTGGTTTGTTCATAGACAATAACATCAGAAAATAAAATAGAATATTTGAAATTTCCTAATTTGTTAACTACGTTAAGATTGCATATGGGGATAAATCATTGGACTCTAATTAAAATGGGAAAGGAACTTTAAAATTGGATCCACCATAATTGGGTGTTAATAAAACTCAGAAAAAATTCTTCTAACCTTGTGAAATGTTTTACTAGATGCATTTGTGTAGGGCCCGGAGTATGCCATATCATGTTCTGGATACAGGTGCTTCCCTGAAATGGGGCTGATATGTATCTATATCTGGATATGATGTATCTAGATCTTGATATAGAAAAGTCATGTTCAAAATACATGTTGGATATGTTTGGAATGATTGTAGATTAGTATCCCCAAAAAATACAAAATTGTAATCCTAAAAATATCCAAAACCCTAAACTTTTCATTCAAAGCCTATTTTTGGATCCTCTTATTATTCATGTTTTGGTGAATTTTCAGATATAATGTGTTTTATAATACCTCTCTCTTTATTTATATATATTTATTTAGTTGTCTACCTATTGTATCACCCAAGTACAAGATGCTAAGCAAATAATCATTTATTAAATACATACAAAATAACAACTTCGTTTTAGCATAATTCCATTTTCATTTACATAATTATTCTACATTTGCTCAATGATAAATTTAATAACATGATGAAATAAGTAGTAGGCTAACTTTAAGATTTAAGAACTTAAAACATAAGTATACTAAAAAAATCAATAACAAAATATCAATGAAAAATACCTCCTCCTTAGCTTGTCGAAGCTCATGGGTTGTACTGTAGTCCTGGGCGCTTCCAAGCATTCTTTTCCCACTTGCCCAGAGTGAAACAACGAAATCCTCCCTACCAACTAGGAGCCTAGCCGGCTTCCTAGCTCCAAGAAAGCTTTCGGTTTATTGGCCCTCTGTGCCAGTGACTCCAAGAACAACAAAGCACAAATGCTCAAAGGAAACTATCACAAGAATCATCTCTTCCAAGAATGTCACAACCTCTCATCATGCTCCAACCTCTCCATCCCCCTCCTCTCTACTTCTTCTCCCTATTTATCAAATTTCCTTACACACTTCAACAAGTCTCCTCAACCACCTCATCATTATCCATCCACCTCCCTTATCTAAATATTTTGGGAAAATATTAAAATAAAACTAAATATAAATGACTTGTAATAAACAACAATAAATAAAATAAAAAGTCTTTATTCTCATGCTAGATAATAAATGTTATTTGATAACTTTCTCCCAAAATGTACATAACACTCCACCATGCTCATTTAATTCATCACACCCACCTATCTATCAAAGTCAAGAAG
>SNQJ01S0000926.1:37980-62741 GCA_010110895.2 Picea sitchensis
ATATCTCATGCATGTACTAATGATAAACAATCATTGCTTCTAGTGCATAGTTCCTATATGATCACCAAGACATGTAGGACAACAGATCAAGTAATGCATCATTTAATAATTTTAACGAAATTTCACTAATTCATCAATAACTCATTGTCACACTTAAAATATCAATAGGAAATCAAAGAGGGTTTTAAATATGGTAGGAACCAAGTGAGTACACAATAGTGGCATCTCTAGTCCCCAATCAGTATTCTCAACTAATATCGAAGCATCCTTCCTTCCTAACCTACTTCCATCTTCCATCCTATCCTTTCCTCTATTGGACTAAGCTGGAGCGTCAACTATATTGACCTAACTCCAGATAGAACCAATAAGCGGAAGTGTCATACATCTCAACCAAGCTTCGCCAACAGGCAACTAGCAGTCGTCATCACACGTCTAGGGGAGCGTGACTTCACACAGCCCTCCCACGACTCTAGGTTTCGGAGGATAAACGGTGGGAAATATCTCCACCCCTCCTCATAACACTAGGGTCAACACCCTATATCGAGCCATACTGTGCAACTACTGTTCTTATAGTCATGTCATCAAACATCCACTCTGGGTAAGTCGTGCATCCTGTCAAAACCACACTTACCATAGATCATAATAATATTTCGAATCACAAATTAAAGAGTAAGCACAACTTATAGCATACAATATCTTCATGATGTCTACAACATCCCAGTTACCTCAATACTATAGTCATTTGGCTATCACATAGCTCATCATCCTGTAGGTGAGTTCACCAATAACACATATTGATGCAGATACATCACAAATTTATATAAGAATCCATATTTGCATCGACGCTCAATTAAGAAATGTATTCCTATTTACATCATGCATTGCATCTATTATACATTCACAACATAACTTGAATTGGTTCACATGTACCGAACTTACCCATTTTAATTTTCATGTTTAAATAATCAAATAACTATCTTTGTCATGAGCATATATCATGTAACATACAATTAGGTCTAGAGGTACACATCTCAATGTCTAACCAAGTCTAACTGACTCCAAACAAATGCTAAACTTTGAATTATTAAGATTAGTAAACAACAATGTTCTAACTACCAAAGGTCAAAATATGGGGCATTACACCTATCTAGTTATTATTACTATATCCAATTTCCTATTCAATTATTTTTCAAACCGGTGGTTTCTTGAACTGTAGTGATTTTGAGAAACCTCCTTGTTTGAAGAAACTTATATTTTAGAAAAACATAAACGGATACAATTGAGAACCAACATGATGCCTCCTTACCTTAACTGCTTGTATGCATATATGTGCAAGAAAACATGATCAACATATCATATCCAACATTCAATTGTGTACGCAATAATGAATGTGAGCATGTCTCTTCAATCAATGCCACTACGTCAGATAGAGATCTTGTACCTCGTTTATTCTATTCCAAATTTGAATTCACCTTAGATAATCAAACATATTATCATCAAAGCATGTGATATGCATAAATAAGGGTGTTTTTTCATGAATTTCTTGGTCTTTGAGATTTGGTATTAAGCAATTTGTTGGTTGAAAGGAAGAGCAATATAATTATTTGTTAGTTGATTTTGTTAGAGAGACTTGTTCATAATTCAATGTTTGGCTCTACTCTTTATAAAATATCCCATAATGGATATCTACCCCTATGGTTTCCATGGGACCTTCTTAAGCATATCAACACCCAAAACCCATTCCACACATTTTGTATTATGTCTCTTTCCCATGAAAGCATACAAAACATTGAGTGCATCCTTGGTTGTTGATTTCACTTATTGATTCTTCGAAAAAATATACTATGCGCATGAATATTTGTCATGAAGATAAGTATATTCAAAATTTCCTTCATTCAATGAACCATTATATTCCTGACTCTTAACCTCCTCTGTAAAATCATTGAGTGCATCCTTGGTTGTGGATTAAACCCATTAATTCTCTGAAATATTATACTATGCAAAGGAATATATATCATTAAGATAAGTATATTCAACATTTACTCCATTCAAAGAACCATTGAATTCCTCACTATTAACCTCTTTTGTAAAATCTTCATGTTCTTGGAGAAATCTCCTCTACTCTGCATAAACTTGAACATATACCGAAAACCTTTCTTTTGGAATTTTTTTGTAATAAGATTCCCATATGTGGAATTTTTTTATGAATGTGTGATAATAGGTGCAATACTTCTCTTATATCTTCTATGTATGTAGGGAAATTTTTCATTTTTGTTGCCCTCGCAAGGCCAAAAAAGTGGCCTTAAATATTGCTACTAATTTTATGATTGAAATATGAATGTTGTTGTTATTTAGTGTGTTTATGTCATAGTTATGAGCCCAAACTTGACGATAGCAGATGGGATTGGTTTTAGGGTTCGTGCAAGCATTGATGTTTGTAGTTTAGACACCAAGGCTCAAGTATGGTTGTAGTGTAGACACCAAGAATCAAGTATGGTTCTAATTTTATGATTGAATTATGAATGTTTTTGTTATTTAGAGTGTTAATATCATAGTTATGAGTCCAAACGTGACAATAAGAGATGGGATTGGCTTCAGGGTTCCTATTGTAATGGCCCCATTATTACTACCACAAGCAAAGTAGAGAGTGCAAGTTCCTTTTTATTTTTAGGCAAGAAGATGGCGATGACAACAATCGAACCACACAACCTGACTATGAACACACACCCTTAGAACAAGCAACAGAAAACTACGACTCCGTGCACTAGCACAATAGAAACTCGGTGAAACATGCTTGAAGCAACAGAGAGAAATGAATACCTGCCCGAAACATTCTGACAACACCTACAAGCTAAGGAACAAAATCCACAATCCCGACACAATGGTCTCGACGACCAGTCACTAGAACCTCTATTGTGCTCAAAACCCAACACATGAAGGTGTTAAAACCCAAGCACCAACAATAGACTTACAACGATCAACACACTCACAATGAGAAGCATGGACTTCAACCAAGTTATCATTCACCTCCATCCAAAAGGGCGCTCCATGATCCCGTCATTAGGGATCATGTCATCCCCGAATGATAGGTGTGACAATAACCCTCATGCAACACAACCTATATCGACCAAGGACTCAAGATAATCCAATGCACTAGGAGCCTAACAACTAGCAAGAAGGCTACACCTATGCCCCCAAGAAACGGGTCGACCAGACGCAGATGACAACGCTCAAACAACTTGTCAATGACCATAACACATCATCCGTTAAGCATGATGTCTAAATTGTGAAAGAGTCAACTCATGGAAATGTTATCATTATCACAATGAGGCTCAAAATGTTAACTATTATATGCACTCTAACAATCAATTACACTTGTCAACATTCTACATTAACCAATGAAAGGTGAACTTCTTATCACTAAAAAGTTATCTTCTCTTCTTATTAAATGTTTGACAATTCTCTCTAAACTAAAGCTGTCTAAATTATCGTTGTCTGAATATACATCAGGGACACGCATAAATTCACAGTGCAAGTGTGTTCCAATGGAATTTATCTCTATAACAATACTAAATTAAATCACAAAAATCACTATCCTTTAAGCTGAACAAAAATGAAGTTGTCCTTCCACAAAAAAATTTCGCTATCTATAGAATCTAATCTCTGTCAATATGCTATGATCTGAATATTAGAAAGTTAATGTCAACATACTATCAATTGCTAAATACAAAATCGCCATTTATATATATGAAGCAATAAATGAAGCAATAAAATATATATGAAGCAATAAATGGATTTAAACCATCATTTGTATAGCTATCTTTACTTAGGATTCAACAATAAATAGGATAAGAAATTAAATACCTTCTTTCTCTTAGCACTCCGCAAGACTCTTCATCATTAGAGGTCATTGTATCCATTGAAAGTTGTGTAAAACTGGGGAAGGTTGTAAGAACGCAGGGAGAAAATGCTATCTAATATTAGGGAGAATAATCGCAATTATTGAGGAGTTAGATATTGGTAAGATTCATAGTCGATGGATGTTACATCCACAGAGAGATTAACGGTAATGCTGGAACAATTAGAGACACATTCGTCGAGCAATAAAGGCTAGAGTTGTTGTCATTACACAAAACACAACAATCTCAAGGTAACACATAGTCATTCACACGGTAAGATGCAGTCACTCTCAGGGAAAAACGCGGGTAGAAACACAGGTAGTCACGATTCCCAGCACATCTAAAAATGCATCCAATAACAATTGTAGACCATCATGGAAAATGCAGATGCAAACGGCCTTAGAAAAGAGAAATTATTAGGAACGACAAAATCATTCTAAAATTGAAAATCCTTTGAGAAGTCGTTGTCATTCACAGGTTTAAAGGTGTTGGGATATGCGAAGATTCACTCTTGTAAAGTTCTACTGAATGCAACACTCAACCACGTTTTTTTTTCTTGCTGGTAATTAAAGGCACGAACATGCAGAGGAAAAAAAATCCATCGACGCAGCACAATAGGGAGGCGAGGACAGTAAAGAAAAATAGGTAGTCGTATTCCAATACAACATGTAAATCACAGTAATTGTAAATTAAGATCGCAGTAAAATTTACAGGCATTATAACTAATAAAATTTTGTAAAATCTTAGTAGTTATATCTTGTTCATTGTAGCATGTAAGATCATAGAAAAAATCATTTTTTATAAAAGAGGTTAGATGGCATTCACTACTAATGAAATTCCAATAACATTGTTATCTATTCATTGAACAATCAAATAAATGCTAAATGGACAGGGTGAACAAATGGTGGATAGTTAATCATTACTTTAACTGAGAATACAACTAGTTGTTGCAGGTATAAAACCATTGAATCTAACCAGTGAATGAAAAATCGTTGGTTTAAATTACACTGTGAGAAACACATCACGGAGCCAAACATAATCGTTGTTTAATGTGAACAATGGATGAGATATCACTGTCACATAAATCGTAGGTATACAAGACGTATTTCGCTGGCAAAGGGTTCATTAAAATATAGTGGTTCTTGGGTGAGGAAAGAGTTTACAAATACCATTTACATGTGCACAGTTACATCTATCAAGAAAAGTTGAGACTCCAACAAAATTTCCTTGATTAAATTCGTTGGATAAAAGAAGAACATAAACCAAGGTAAAAGTTTCGTTGTTAACAAGGCGTAAATTTACTATCAATCAAGATTAAAACGTAGTCAACCTATAAATCAAATTGTCATTTTTATTTAAAACGTTGAGATTATTCCCTTCAAGAGTTGGGAACTGATAAGAAAATCGTAAGAAGGTGAAAATACCATCAATTATCAAAGAACAATCAACAGGGTTAGACGACTATCAACTATCCTTCGCTCATCATCCACATAGAAAAACAAGGCATTATAATCTATAGGTCATTGTGCACCGAAGTGAAGACCGTCAATTCGGCTCCTAGCCGACTCCTCAGGCGTGGACTGACGAACTAGGGATGAGGAAGAAGGCACAACTCTTCACAACAATCAAAAAAACCAAAGGACCATCACAACGTGCATGGATCGAAATCCAAGGGAATCAAGTTAAGCAACGAGCTTAAGGCTATGGGGAAATTAATTTCTTAGTTGAAATGATAAGTCTAACATTTTCTTTAACCAATTAAAAATACATAAATGAAAGCGTAAGGTATAATAAGAATCTACCATGCAGAATCAAGTAAGTGTACTATAGCCCAATTCCTCCGGTGTGAGTCATTTTCCCACGCGCTCTGTGTTGCTCCCACTTTTTGACTAATGAGAATTCAATGGTACCTCAAACCAACACTATCGGTATTGTTCTTCCTCCTTAGACCCTCGATGTGTAAAGGGGCCACACACACTAAACCAGAGGACAACTATCTCCCATCCTGCCTCGAAAGGCCGATCTATCACTCCTCACTGAGATGGGTATCCCAACTCCCATAAGCTAAGCCAGTCAAGTCTAAAATCTTTCACCGTAACGTTACGCAACACATAAGAGATAAATCATCCTCCTCCTCCTCCTTCCTTTATATAGAGTTTCTAAGTCATTAACTTTCCCAAATCCCCATTTAATTTATTCTTTAATAATTTAATCCGTAAAAATCCTCCCCGTACATGTTTCACCCATCCCCTTAATTACACAATAAATTAATTTTATTAATTAATTAATTACTCTTATTTCCCTCACCCACCTAAAAGAATTTCTAGAATCGCTCCTAGGTGTCCTCATATTACTTTACACAATTTAATGACTTACCCCCTTACTAATTTACTGGTTGAGTTTAATTTAGAAAGTTATTAAATGATAGATACCTTACTAAGTTAGTCTTTCTACTTCTTCCTTATGTTTCCCAATTTTCCCTAGTTTCCTAATTCTTTTAAATTTCTCTCTTTCCCTTTTCAGTTAAAACTCAAATTGGCAAGTGTGGAAAATTACCTTTTTTCCCTTTTTTAAATTTTATCCCCCAAAATATTTTTATAAATTAATTGAATTTCTTATCCACTTTTCATCACATTACTAATGATGATTATCATTATTATTTATTTATTTTTATTTTTATTTTTATATAAATATATATTTTTTATCAGAAGTATCACTTAGACCTAGAGTTTATTTTCGTAGAGACATTTTATTAGGGAAATTGTTTTAAATATTTCTCATCACATTATTCTCTCTAAGGCCATATATGTTTATTCAGTTATTATTTAACAATGCAACATGCCCTCCATGACACACCAAGTGCTCCAAGGGTGCCACTCGCCTCATTATGTTTCCCTCGCACCAAGTGCCCTTCACGACGCACTACATTCTCCAAGGGTGTCACTCGCCTCATTCTATTTTTCTAGCGTGACGTGCCCTTCAAGACGCACTTCATTCTCCAAGGGTGCCACTCACCTCTTGAATGACTTGGTAGACATCAAAAACCCCTGGAGTCAATACTCTATCAGGTGATATTGTGGGAGACAAGGGGCCTCTAAGGAATAAGGCCCCTTCCTTATTGCACGCCTCTTAGAATCATCATGAGAAACTATCGTAGTCTTTTCTCACAACATCGTGGGTCTTCTCGAATTAGGTAGTCGTTAACCTACAGTTCGATCCACAATGGGAGGTCTAGTAGGTTGTGGTAGGACTGTTGTCCACACCTCTCCCTCAACATCTCTAGTAGTCGTGCATGACCCCTCTACTCCCCATGTGAGTCTGGTTGACAAGTTATCGACAGCCTGCATCATCAATGAATCATGTCATAAATGAGATCCATAATCATAACATCTAATCATATGTGCATATGTCATATATACAACAATAAAACCCAATATTCAACTCCATGAATCGATCCGGATTCCAAGGGTTTCATCGATGCCTCTGCATCCTCGAGGTCCAAAATCCTACACACACATGAGAACCAAGTCAATAGAACTTGTCTAAGTCAATACAATAGAATAACAGATAATCACATCCATAATGCATCATAACCATAATCAATGAACAATAGTATAATAATCTGGATCATTTGCAAGCAAATGTCAAAGAATAAGTTCGCACAGTGTGCGCAAGAGCAGGATGTTACACTTGCAAGGATCAAGGTTTGTAGTGTAGACACCAAGGATCAAGTATGGTTTTGTATTGGAAAAGAATGTGTCATTGGCGTTTATACTAGTGAATGAGCATTCCATGGAGGCCTCAATTATCTATGCATAGCGAAAAACAATTTATATTTCTAAATGGAAAAGAGGAGAAAACATGTGAAAACTTCATATTTTGTTAGTCTAGAAAATATGTTTTATGCATTTGCATTACAAATACCTTACTACTCATTTGATAGGAAATAATTCTTGATTTCATTGCATTAAGGGGTTCATATTTCTTAAATGCATGGTAACTAAATAAAAAATTTCAAATTCTATTAATTTGTTTTGTATTTTCAAACAAACATGTTCCCATTTTACTAAGTTATGATATGTTGTTTAGATTTTCAGTTGTTGTCCTTTTACTTTTAGTAAGTGTTGCATCATGATAATCTATCTAATCACTCTAGAGAGTAGAGTATATCAATTTAAATGCTTGCCAAAAATTCAATTGTGCTAGAGTAAAGGTATTAATTGTTGCATGCTCCAAACTCAAGTCATTTTCTATCTATTGAAATGTAAGGAATTGTCTACAAACGCATAATTCTGAGGTGTTTCTACTTTGTATTGAAAAAATATATATTCTATTTTCCCCATATTTCATTGTATATGTTTTATGGTTATAGTTAACTGTTTATTTTTTTAATAACATTTAAAAATATGTTCCAACTAGCTCTGACGGGTGAAATGAGATGTAATATATGATGTTATATCAAGATCACTGATTAGTGATTTGGGTGTCATTATTTGAAATTTCAATGACCCTTTTAAAATTTTATGTATGTTTTAGAGGATTTATTTGAAATATTTTTTATGAATTAATCTCTAAATATAACATGGTATAATGATCTTATATTTGATTGTTTTGGACCTTGGGGAACAATGATTCCAATGCTCACTTTGATCAACCATTTCCAAAGGATCTTCTCCCTTTTAGCCTTGGTATCGATATAGGAATCAAAGGAATGCAAAACATCTTGAATTCATAATTCAGTCAATGACACTTACATGAGAGTATCTATTAAACTGATGTGATTGGTATAAAACAATTTAAGCCAACAATGTTGATGTATAATTTTTTCATTGCATCTATTTTGAAAAAGTCATCTAGGTGGGGTATACCGCAACAAGAATGGAACCATGGAGAACAACATAAAACTCCATCCACCTAAGTAATGAACGCAACACCCCGTAGAATTTGATGGATTTTTTTATAAAAAAAAAGTCATCTTTATTGCAATCCCTTTTCAAATGCCATATTTTCTCATATTGTACTAGATATCCATGTTTCTTGCAGTTTCAAAATAAATTTTCTCATTGAATTGAATAATATAGTAGACAACTCAATTTCAGCCTATATATCATGTGTAGTTTTCGTGACTTATCTAAATTAATTGAAGAGGATTATTTCAAATATATTGCATCATATTCAAAAACTTTTCAAAGGCCACATGCTCCTACATATTTTTATCTTTCCTTTCCATAAAATGAGAGTAAATGAAGATGAATATGTTCTCAAATCTTTCAAACTAATGAGAAAAAAGGGTGCAAGCAAGCTTATAGTTATCAAAAAGGAAGGGCATAGACTTATTGGAAATGCAATATTAAGGGATGTCCTATTTGGAAATTTATTCTTATGTCCCTTAGGATATATAAAGACTATGGGTAAAGAATTGCATTGATATTCCCATGAATTTTAATGTATAATATGTAAAATCCTGCTCTGGTGCACTGAGTGAACTTATTCTTTGAGGACACTTGGTCACATGTGATCCGGATTATTATGATATTAAAACATTTGTCTTTGATTACGATATGTCATGGGTAGATGACATGTTGTTTTACTACATTTACATAGACAGGTGCTATTGACTCGGTTTTTCTGAGTGTCGAGGGTTTTTGACCCTCACGATGCAGAGGGATCGATGGAACCCCTTGGACTCTCGATTGAGTCAAGGAGTATGCTATTTGGGTTTGATTGATTTACTATGATATTAGTACATTTTAGATGATGATATGATGTGGACATGTTCTGACATGATTTGTTGATGATGCAAGCTAACGATAGCTTGCCGACCAAACTCACATATGGAGTAAAGGGGTCACACACGACTACCAGAGAGGTTGAGGGAGAGGTGTGGACAACAACCCTGCCACAGCCTACTAGCACTCCTTTCGTGGCTTGAAATGTAGGTTAACGATTACCTAGTTCGAGAGGACCCATGATGCCGTGAGGGCAGACTACGATAGTCACTCACGATGATTCTAAGGGTTGCGCAATAAGGCGGGGGAATTATTCCTTAGAAAACCTTAGTCTCCCACAAGTTCACCTGGAAAAGTGTTGACTCCAGGGGCTATTGATGTCCACCAATAAGTCAAAAGGCGAGTGACACCCTTGGAGCACATGGTGCGTCCTGAAGGGCACGTCGTGCAAAAGAAACAAAAGAGGCGAGCGACACCCTTGGAGCATGTAGTGCATCCTGAAGGCCATGTTGCGTTGATGATGTTAAAGGAACGAAACTAGATGGCACTAAGACGAATATCTCATTAAGAAATTGTAAAAAAAACAAAAACAACTTCCCTAATTAAAATGTCGCCTAGTTCAGAATCTAAGTCCTAAGTCTAAAACTTCGCTAGGGGTAAAATTTAGTCTACCCTTAAAAAAATAAAAGGATAAAGTTAGAAAAAAAAAAATTAATAATAAAACCACTTAAGTAATAATTGTGGACTTCTTAAATTTTGGGTAAAAAGAAGAGAGTAAGAAGTTAAATAAAATATGTGGATATGAAAGGTAAAGAATAAATTAATTATTTAACTTGTGAGAGTGTAAAAAGATATTAAATTAATAAATAAAAGGAAAAGAGGTTAAATTGCACAACTATTGTTTTTAGCTCTAATGAAATGGGGAAAGAGGGAAATTATAAAAATTAGGAAACTAGGGAACGGAGGTAACATAAAAGGGGAAAGAGGGAAACTTATGGTAAAAAGCCAAAGGTCAACTTAGTAAAGAATCTTCATTTAAGAACCTTCTAAATTGAACTAATTTAGCAACTTCATTTTAGGGAAAGTCTTTAAAACCTGTAAGGGAATCTAGGGACACCTAGGAGTAAGTTTAAGAGTAACTCTAGGTGGGTGAGGGAAATAAGACAATTTAATAAATTAAAGAAAATAATTATTGGAGGAATGTGGGGGATGAATGACACTTGTACGAAGGAGAATTTTAGAAGAATTTTTATTTAAAAATTAAATTAAATGACATTTAGGGAAATATTGGAAGTTCTAAAACTCTATAAAACAGAGGAAGGAGGAGGAAGAAGGGGGATTGGTTGTTAGCGTAATGTTACACTGTTGGATTAGTGAATTGACTGATTTACTTGTGAGATTTGGGATTTCCCAGATCGGGGAGGAGTAGTAGCTCGGCCTTGTGAGGCAAGCTGGGAGATAGACGTACCATCTCGATAGTTTGTAATCCCTTTGCGGGTCAGGGGGCTACGGGGGAAGAAGAGTACCCCTAGCATTGGTTGGGAGGTACCGGTGAGCTCTCAACGGTCGACGAGCAGTAGCGGCATGGATCGCATGGACATCATTCGATGAGGGCGATCAGGCAATGATACACTCTTCATTTCTATTGGTAGATGCTATTAGGACTTATGCTTGGATCTGCTTGTTTATTGGAAAGGTTATTGAAACTCCTAAATTCATTTAACGATTTGCTAGTTGTTTAATTTTATATAACGTTGCCGAAACTCCTTATTTCATTCAAGGTTGTTGAAACTCCTGAATTCATTTAACGATTGCTAGTTGTTTGATTTTATATAACGTTGTTGAAACTCCTGAATTCATTTAACGATTTGCTAGTTGTTTAATTTTATATAACATTGTTGAAACTCCTGATTTCATTCAAGTTTGATGAAACCCTGATTTCATTTAGCAAATGCATTATGTGGTTACTATAAACTCTAGCCTTGCGTCTACACCACTCATCTACAAATTTGTTCTGGAAATGTGTTCTGGCAGATTCGTTTTGTAATGGTTACTGCAAAACTGTTTTGGCAATGTGTTCTAGCAATGTGTTCTCGCAAATTCGTTTTGTAATGCTTACACCAAATTTGTTCTGGCAATTTAGTTTTGTGATTGGTTACCGCCCCTTTTTTTTTATTTCTTCCTTTACCTATGTCTGCCCTTACACTTATGCCTGAGTTCTCCTGCTAAGTCCGCGTCCCAATTAATACTATAAATGTGAATTAACTATATCCAAAAAGTGAGGTCGTGAGTTGTTTGGATGGGAGTGTGTCTGCAAAAATTATTAATTATTAATTAGTTTTGGCAATAAACCCTCACACCTTTCCAGAAATTTGTAAACTAAGACAGCATAGATCGGCCTTACCTTAATGGTGGTTTGCATGGCTGAATCATGGACGTTGTAATTATGATGGCAATTTCTATGGCATAACGTAGATTTAGCATATTATTTATTTCATTGATTGTGCAACGTTAACCTTCTTCATTAATGACCTTTTTATCTTAGTTCGCTGGACACAACCATTATCCCTTGGTTGTCTTAATACGGTCGTATTCTTATGAATTTAGGCAAACCTCTTGATATACAGTTGATCAACATGCAAGTTAATTCCTTATCTGTATTATTGTTATCGGGAAAATGTATAGTTGTAACTTAATAACCAAGACCCTGTATCATTGGGAGCCTGCGAATTGCACCTTTTTACATTAAGTTTTTTTTTGCCAGAGTAAACATGTGGTGGTTAAGTAATTATTTATGATGATGACATGTGCATTTAGTATAGTTAATTGTAGGGATTAATATGTAATTTATACAAGTAATAATAAATTATTATTATAGAGGAGATGCTCATGAAATTCTTGTGCTTATGTGTAGATTATCAACTACTCCACTTTAGTTAAATCAAGATATATAGCATATACATTTGTACACAATTTGTAAAAGTATATAATAATAAAGAACTCATTGTTAAAGGTTAGATTAGTAATTAATGTTGTCAATTATTTTATCATGCATAATACTTTATGGTGTAGCCCAATAAATAAGTGAATGATAGTACATAACCCCTTCAACAACTTGATAAAATATTGATTTGGAAAAACAATGAAATTATTTTAAAAACTGGGTAAAATTCCAATGTCTATTCATACTCGTAGTTATTAAATGTGGATTGTATGTAATCTAGAAACAATAAAATAATCAAATGTAAATAATAAAGGGTGATGTGGAATGTGTAGAAGGACAAAATGTGGGACTACCAAGTGTAATGTATTTTAAGCTAAGTACTATCTCTGCTTTTCTAACCTGCCTTGGCATCCTTTGAGGTGTTGAGAACATGCCTCATTTAGTTCTAATTGAAGATATTGCAAGTTTTTAAATGAATGGCTAGTTTATAATTAACAGACTAGATAGATTTTGATTAATGATTACTTATATTTTTTTTATTAAATCCCATTGAACATTAGACTTGCTTAGTAATGTTCATTAAATGTCAATTTAGATGATACTCTGTCGTCCCTTGGAATTTAGAACTGCACATTAAATTATGTTTAAGAATAAATTAGATCGTACCTTAGTGATACTTTGGATTTTAGACATATTGAGTTGTTTCTTGTTTTATTGCTATTATACATGGGTGTACACATTTTTGTTTGGTCTCCTTGTGTCGGGAAGGATGTAGACACCTCCATGTTCCTCAGAACAGTAGCTAGCCATGAGACCTTAAATGGTTAAAATCGATGGGAACCTGGGCTTGAGCGTTGCTTATGAGTCTTGGAGGTCCTAACCATTGCAAGGTAGGAAAGGGGAGTAATGAGTCTTATTATTTTGTCGGTTGATTTTTGTTCATTGCTGGCAGATGTTGATGAGCATCTTAGACCCTTATGTTGATATCACAGTTGCATGTGTCATGATTCGTCGTCATGTGGCGACGGTCTTGTTACCCTTGTACACAGCACACACACAAAAAAAATTTGCACTTGTTATAAGAGGTTTGTCGTCGTAACAGAGGGTCATTACATAATATATAATTTATCATTACTTTTTATCCACTTATTATTTCCTTGGTATTTGTCTATCTAGTTACTATTTCTCTAGTATCCATCTAGATCCTTGTGTATTAACAATTATAAGGGCTATTTTGATTTTTCGTGGGTGGGGTATTCCTCTTCTTCAAAACATGCAAAGAGGAATTAATGGGATTTTACTATTCAACCCCCTTAGAAGAGGAGTGATTTGAAAAGTGTCCTAGTCACCAATACCTCTATGACCAAAATATGTAAGCATTCCATGCAAACCTCCAAAACCACAATACTAAGTTTGAACATATGACCAAAATATTTAAGCAGCCCATGAAAACCTCCCAAACCATAGTACAAAGTTCGGATTATTTCTTTAAATTTTTTTATTTTGAACTCAACCTGCCCAATCTTCAAGTCCATTTAGCTTCAAATTTTAGCTAAATGAGTCTGAAAGTTATCTAACTATGGCACTCTGTGGGAAGTGGCTTTTCTTAGGGTCAATACTTGTGGCATGGACCTTTTTCCAAAATAATTTAAATGGATATACATTGTGATGTCCAATATCTAATTTGTTAATTTCATGCTTAAAATCCAATTATGTGTACCATTATAACCAAATTTTTATTTTTATGTTTTCTAGCAGAAAAAAGAAAATGGTAAGACACATAGTATACATTCATATATTCTTTTCAGCTAGATCATGTTTTATTTTCTTCCATGTGATTGATCTTTGACATCACCAACCAACAAGAGTATTTAAAACTTAAATGTCATTTTAGTCTTCAAATGACATATTTTTTGGTTGAATTACTAAAATTCACTTTCTTATTCATATGTCTATCAATCACGTGACAAAGCTTTGATTGCTGGGATGATCTCTACGGATCTTTTTGTTATAGTTGTTGGTACAGTAACTCTAATACTGGGTAGAATTCTACCCCTTTCTTTCTGGCTGGCTGAGTTATTCGTGAATTACGACAAATTCTGTCACTACGATAGATAGATAAATCGGTTGCCTACACAAATTCTGGCCCTGCATCACCCAGCAGCGCAAGTGTGTCCTGCTGACGCCTCGAATCAAGCTTTTGTTGCGACATGCTATGTTTTCTCCCCCATTGCTAGTAGGTTGATGGGTCGCACGCCAGGCACACATGTTTTTTTGGCTGGCCTTGTGTGTGGCCTTGTGTGTTTGTAACTATAGGTGACCTAATGGCCACCGCCCGATCTGTTGTAGAATATATAGAATATAAAGGAACTATATTTCATCCTATATCTTAGCCACTGCCAAATGCATTAGTATAGTAAACCTTCTATTCCAATGAAACTTTTTCTTGTTTTAGATAGCAATGCTCCTTTGCATTAGTTTGTGTGGAGTTTTTTGTATATAGTATGATCTGAACGCATTTTCTCATAGGTTAAAAGGAAGATGATAAAGGCACAAATCTGGGATACTCACAAGAAGTGATACATAGAAATTACGAGTGACTACTATTGTGGTTCTATAGGGGCTTTTTCTAGTTTATGATATTACCGTGCAATTGGGTCTTTCTTTTTATGGCTTTTCTTGTTCGTTGAATATGATATTATTAGAATATGATGACCTCTATGAAGTAAAATCACAAAAATCTAGACCTTATTTTTCTTAGAGTTTCCTTCTTCAGCCATTGTCATAGGGAACCAGACTTCAACACATTGTATATTAGCAATAAATCCTCCATTCACCAAATACAACCAATTGGCTTCATATAACTTGGGTCCTATTACCTCCTATTTTGAGAGGGGTAATCCTACTGAATTTCTTCACTAACCCCCTGTATTTTTGTGGTTTCATGATAGGGTTAGTGACTTGAGAAGGAGGGTTTTGATGATAGGGAATGGCGTTTCTTGGTCATCTATTTTCAATAGATTTACAAGGATTATACCACATTTTGTACAAATCCTTGTTTCAATAGTGCGGAAGAGAATTGAGAACTCCGAGGAAAGAAATCAAGACTTTTCATTGGCAGAAGTGAATACAGGAAACATGAAAGAGAGTACATGCGTGTGGCTGCAAAATATCTATTTTTGGACCACCCTTAATATTATGTCAAATGGAGCAGAAATATGTAGAAGAATGGGTTCAGTTGGTGGGATGGAAACCTTAGCGATGCAATATGTAGCTGATATGCGTAACTAGACTACCCTACTTTATCATAACCTGCCCTAACCTAACCTAACATACCCTACCCTACCATACTTTAGCCTAACATAGCCTAGCATCGCATGATCTATCCTAACGTGACCTAATTCATCTTGGCCTAGCCAAGCCTAGTGTAACATATGCTATGACACCTAGTCCTAATATATCCTACCCTAACCTAACTACAATGTATCCAAGAATAGCATAAGCTTAAGTTGGTTAATCCCACCCTATTTGATATTGGCCTACCTTAACCCATTATAGATTATCATAATATAGCCTAGTCCTACCCAATAAACCCTAAAGTAGCTTAGTCCATCCCAATCTAACCCAACTTAGCCCAAACCATCCTATCCTAAACTATCCTAACCTAGACCAACCAATCCAAGTCAAGATGATTCTATCCTAGCTCGACTTACTCTAATCTATCCTACCTCACCCTAAATTTTTTTATCCAAATATATGTTGATGTACCATAGCTTAACCTAACCTACCCTAAGTTATCCCATGACACTTGATACAAATCTATCCTACCCTAAACTAACCCTACACTATCCCATCCTAACATAAGCCTAAGTTGGCTAAGTCCACCCTACCTGATATTGATCTACCTTAACCTACTATATATTATCCTAACTTAGCCTAGTCATACACAATGCAACCTAAACAAGGTTATCCCAACCCAACCTGGCCTAACCTAACCCATATGAGTTAGGTCAAGATGATTATATCCTCTCTTGACTTTAATCTATCCTAACTCACCCTAAGCTCATTTATCCTAATCTAGCTAGATCTACCATAGATTAACCTAACCTACTCTAAATTAACATAACCTATCTTAACCTATCCTACCTTAGATTATCCTAAACTATCATATATTAAATTATCCTAAACTACCCTTAAATTAGCCTAAACTACCCTTAAATTAGCCTAAAATATCATAACCTAGCATACATAGCTTAGCTAAACATAACCTACCATAAATTAACATAACCCACACTACCCTAGGTTAGCCTAGCCTATTCTAGTTTATCCTCAGCTAAGATAGCATAGCCTATCTATACTATTTAGCATATTCTAAACTTGCATAGACATTAACCTACCTTAACTTAACCTAGTTTATTCTAGCTTCCTTTAGCTTAAACTATGATAAATTAAACTAACCTACCCAACCATACCCTACCCTACAAAAGGATAGGCTAGTGTAGCCTAGCTTTCCCTACCAGTCTAAGCCTAACCAAACCTATGCTACCCTAACTAGGCCTAACTTATACCATCCTAACCCAACCTAAGCATACATTATTATAAAATAGTTTAACCTAGCTCACCCTATATTTAAAAAGGCTATACAAGCTTATCTTAGCCTAAATTAACTTAAATCTACCCTACCATTTCATAAATTACCCTACCCTACCTAATCCTAACCAAACTTAACCTAACCCTACTCTACCTTAAACTAGCATAGATTATCCTATTCCAACCTAGCCTAACCTAATGTAAACTATCCTACCTTAAACTAACCTACCTTATCCTAGCCTACCCTAGCTTAACCTTTACTACCTTATCCTACTAGATCATATCCTACTAGACCATATCCTACTACACCATATCCTACTAGGACCTAGCCTATCATAGCCTACTAAAGCCTAGCCTTTCATATCCTATTAGAACCTAACCTACCATAACCTATCCTAATGTAGTCTACCATAGCATAATCTATCCAAGCCTAACCCTATCATAGCTTCATCCTATTCTAGTTTAGTATATACTAGCCTAACCCTAGCTTAACTTAGCCCAATGTAGCCTCACTTAGTTTAACCTAACCTAACCTAACCTAGAATAACCTAGCGTAGACTAACTTACCATAATCCTATCATATCATAACCTAGGTTAGCATACCCTAATATACTATAACCTAAGCTAACCTAACCTTGCAAAACTTAGTCCAACCCAACCCAACCTAGGGTCACCAAGCCTATCCTGAACTAGTTAACCTATCCCAATCCTATTTTATCATAGACTAAACTATCCTATCCTAGCCAAACCTACCCTAAGCTTGGTTATCTTAACCTACCCTATCCTATATGAACCTCATATACATTATTCTAGCCTACTATATTGTACCTTAACCTAGCCTACATAAATATAGCCTATAGAAGCCTAACCTAATCAAACCCAGGCTAGGAAAACTTGGCCTTAGCTAGCCTAAGATAATCTCACATACCTTGCCTTAAACCTACCATCATTTAACCTAACCTACCTAAAGTAGGATATCCTAGCTTATCTTATCCTAATTTATCCTAACCTAGCATACATTAGCTTATTCTAGCCTAACCTATCATTCCCTAGATTGAACCTACACTTACCTAACCTAACCTACCTTGGATTGGCCTAACCTAGCATAACCCAATATTCCCTAGCTTAACCCTACACTTACCTAACCTGACCTACCTTGGATTGACCTAACCTAGCTTAACATATCCTACCCTACCTTCCAATTTGGATTGACCTAACCTAGCTTAACATATCATCCCACCCCTACCCTGGCCTAACTTAGTACCCTATCCCAACCTAACCTTTATCATAGCCTATCCTAGCCTTAAATAATTTAACTTAACCTAATATTATAAATGCCCAACTCTAACTAACAAAACCCCAGTTTAACCTAACTAACTCTAGATTAACTTTGTGTAACCTACCCAACCTCCTATCCTGTCTTAACCTAGTTTACCATAGCCTACAAAACCCTAATTTACTGTAGAAGCCTAGGGACTAACGTACCCCTACCTTACCGTATAGCAATTTCTAAATCTTACCATAATATCATCCTAGTATAACTCTTACCTTGCCTAGCTTCAAATTTTAGCTTAACATAGCCTGGCTCAACCTAATTTGCCTAAACCGGCTCCCAGCCTAGCTTACCCAAGCTCCAACAGAGTCCCAATCCTAAATCTACCCTAAACAAACCTAATATCGGTGCTTATATTAACCCATCTAACTTATCCCTTCCCTAATATCCCACTCTAACCCAACCTATTTGATGCTACTAACCTACTCACCCTAGGTTCCCTCTCCTAAATCCACCCCTATTCTAACTTATATCACACTAGCTCATTCTTAACCGTATAAATCCCTATCCTATCATATCCTACTCTTAATATAATATCATATCACATCATACTCTTCCCTAACCAACATAGGCTAATCTAACCTAACTCCCAACCTATCATAACCTAATCTTCCCTAGCCTAGGTTTCCTAATCCCACCTTACGTGAGATTGATCTACCCAATCAAGGCAAATTATCCCAACTTAACCTAGTCCTACACAACCAAACCTAAATGAGTCTAGCCTAACCCAAACTAGCCTCACCTAGTCTATATTATATAGGTCAATATGATTATATCATAGCTTGACTTACTCTGTCTTGTTTTACTCACATTAAGCTTGTTTAACTAATCATTTCATATTCAATATACCATCCTAATATAATCTAAAATATCTTAACATAACCTAATGTCTACTACCTTAACTTATCCTGACCTATACTACCCTAAATTATCTTAAACTACCTTTAACTTCTATCTTAAACTACCTTTAACTTATCCTAAACTACCCTTAACTTAACCTAAACTACCCTTAAATTAGCCTAAAATACACTAACCTATCCTAACATACATCGCTTAGCTTAACCTAACTTTCCATAAATTAACATAACCCACACCACCCTAGATTAGCCTACCTTATACTAGTTTATCCTAAGCTAAGATAGCATAGACTATCTAACTTATTTACCCTACTCTAAACTTGTATAGACTATAACCTACCCTAATTTAATATAATTTACTCTATGCTCATTTGGCTTAAACTATGATAAATTAGAGTAACCTACTAAATCATACCATACCCTACACTAGCATAAGCTGGCATAGCCTAGCCTAACCTACTAGCCTCCAACCTAACCAACCCTATGCTCCTACTTAGGGCCTAACTGCATATACCAACCCAAACCCAAATTACCCTACCATAAACTAGTTTAACCTAGCTTCCACCCTAAGCATTTTATTAGCATATTCAATATTATCTTAGCCTAAATTAACTTTACTCTACCCTACCTTATCATAAATTACCCTACACTACCTAAGCTTCCACCCCACCCTACTCCTAACCTAGTATACATTATCCTAGAAGCAAACCTAGCTCAATCCTAACTTAACCTATCCCACCTTTAAACTAACCTAACTTATTCTAGCCTACCCTAGCTTATCCTTGTTTCACCCTAGCTTTCTTACTAGACCCTAACCTACTAGGAACTTAGCCTATCATAACCTAGCCTAATTTAATCTAGTGTAGCACAGTCAAGCCAAGCCTAACCCTCTCCTATATTAATCTATCGTATCTTCATCCTAGTCTAGTTTAGTATCCTAAAATGCAACCCTAACTTAGCTTAGCTCGATGAATCCTAACCTAGTTTAAACTAACGTAACATAACCTAAAATAGCCTACCATTCGGTCCTAGACAAAATTACCCTAATCCTATCATATCATAACGTAAGGAGCATACCCCAATATACTATGAACCCAAGCTGTCCTAACCTTGTAAAACCTTGCCCAACCCAACTCCAACCTAGGGTCACCAAGCCTATTGTGGCCTAGTTAACCTATCCCAATCCTATTTTAGCATATAATTAAACTAGCCTATCATCCTAGCCAAACTACCCCTAAGCTTGCTTATCTTGAACCCACCCTAATAGATGAACCTCATATACATATCCTAGCCTACTATATTGTACCTTAACCTAGCCTACATAAATATAGCCTATAGAAGCCTAACCTAATCAAACCCAAATTTTAGGGAAACTTGGCCTAAGATAGCCTAAGATAATCTCACATACGTTACCTTAAATGTACCATCATTTAACCTAACCTACTTTAAACCGGCTATCCTAGCTTATCTTAGCAAACTGTACCTAAACTAGCCTAACAAACCTAACCTATCCTAAAATAAACCTATCCTAACCTACACTAAAAAATCCTAGCCTCCTAACCTAATATACATTAGCCTATTCTAGCCTGACCCAGCATTTCTTAGATTGACCCTACACTTACCTAACCTAACCTACCTAGGATTGGCATAACCTAGCATAACCTAGTATTCCCTAGGTTAACCCTATACTTACCTAACTTGAACTACGTTGGATTGGCCTAACCTAGCTTAACATATCCTACCCTACCCTAGCCTAAATTACCCTATCCTAACCTAACCTTACATAGCCTATCCTAGCCTTACATAATTTATCTTAACCTAATATAGCCTAACCTAACTAACAAAACCTAGCCTAACCTAACTAACCTAGCCTAGCTTAACCTGGTGTAACCTACCCAACCCTATCCTATCTTAACCTAGTTTACCATAGCCTACAAAACCCTAATTTACCCTAGTCTAGACTAATGTACCCTACCCTACCATATGCTACCCTACCCTACCATATCCTTAGCCTAACCTAGCTTGGCCTAGCCTAGCTTAGCTTAACATAGCCTAGCTCAACCTAATTCTAGTCTAAACTATCCTACCCTAGCGTACCCGAGCCCAACAAAACCTAACTTAAATCTACCATAAACAAACCTATCCTATATTATATTAACCTACCTTAACGTATCCTTCCCTATCCCCACTCTAACCCAACCTATCATGATGCTACTCTAACCTAGTCTACCCTAGGTTCCCCCCCTCTCCTCTAAACGACCTTATCCTAACCTATGGTAACATACACTAGACTATCCTAACCTAGCATAACATATCCTATCATATCCTTCTTTAACATATCCTATCATATCATACTCTTCCCTAACCTACATAGGCTAATATAACCTAACCTAACCTAATCTAACCTATTCTTCCCTAGCCTACGTTTCCTAAGTCCACCCTACCTCACATTGATCTACCTTAACCTACCATAAATTATCCCAACTTAGCCTAGTCCTATAGAAACTAACCTAAATGAGCTCAGCCCAATGCAAACTAGCCTCACCTAGCCCATATTATATAGGTCAATATGATTATATCCTAGCTTAACTTACTCTAGTCTATCCTACCTCACACTAAGCTTGTTTATCCTAATCTATCTATATCTAACATAACTTAACCTAATATACTCTAAAATATCCTAACGTAACCTAACATCTACTACCTTTACTTATTGTAACCTATCTACCCTAAATTATCTTAAACTACCTTTAACTTAGCCTAAACTACCCTTAACATAGCCTAAACTACCCTTAAATTAGCCTAAAATACACTAACCTCACATACATAGCTTAGCTTAACCTAACTTACCATAAATTAACATAACCCACACTACCCTAGATTAGCCTACCTTATTCTAGTTTATCCTAAGGTAAGATAGCATATACTATTTAACTTATTTACCCTACTCTAAACTTGTATAGACTATAACCTACCCTAATTTAACATAATTTATTCTATCCTCCTTTGGCTTAAACTATGATAAATTAGAGTAACCTACTAAATCATACCATACCCTACACTAGCATAAGCTGGCATAGCCTAGCCTGCCATACCAGTCCCAACCTAACCAACCCTATGCTACCCTACCTAAGCCTAACCTAACCCATCCTAACCCAACCTAACCATACCCTACCCTATATTGTATTAGCATATTCAATATTATCTTAGCCTAAATTAACTTTACTCTACCCTACCTTATCATAAATTACCCTGCCCTACCTAAGCCTAACCTAGCTTAACCTAACTCTATGCTACCGTAAACTAGCATACATTATCCTAGCCAAACCTAGCCTAACCTAACTTAACCTATCCCACCTTAAACTAACCTAGTTTATTCTAGCCTACCCTAGCTTAAACTTGCCTACCCTAGCTTACTAGACCCTCACCTACTAAAACCTATCCAACCCTAGCCTACTAGAACTTAGCCTATCATAACCTAGCCTAATTTAATCTAGTGTAGCATAGTCTAGCCAAGCCTAACCCTCTCCTATATTAATCTATCGTATCTTCATCCTAGTCTAGTTTAGTATATCCTAGCCTAACCCTAACTTAGCTTAGCCCCATGAATCCTAACCTAGTTTAACCTAATGTAGCATAACCTAAAATAGCCTACCCTATCTTATCCTAGCCTAACTTACCCTAATCCTATCATATCCTAACCTATCTTAGCATACCTTAATATACTATAGCCTAAGCTAGTCTAACCTTGTAAAAGCTAGGCCAACCCAACCCAACATAGGCTAACCAAACCTATTGTGACTGAGCTAACCTAGCTCAATCCTAGCTTAGCATAGACTAAACTAGCCTAGCTTAGACAAACCTACCCTAGGATTCCTTGTCTTAACCTACCCTATCCTAGATTACCCTCGTATACACCATCCTACCCTACTTAAGCATAACATGCATAAACCTAATGTAATCAAACTTGGGCTAGGAAAATTTCACATAAGCTAGCCTAAGATAATCTCACATACCTTACCTTAAACTTAAATTATTCAACCTAACCTACCTAACCTAGGATATCCTATCTTATCTTATCCTAAGCTATCCTAACCTAATGTAACCTATCCTATGCTATCCTACTTTAACCTATTCTAGCCTAGCCTACTCTTCCCTAACCTACATAGGCTAATCTAACCTAACCTACATAGATGTGACATAAACTATCTTACCCTATCATAACCTCAATTCTCAATCCCCAAGCCTCAATCCTATGTCTAAATCCTGAAGACTAGGCCTAACCTCAATCCATTATCCTAAGGATCAAAATACTTCAACCCAAGCACAAAGCCTAAATCCTATTCCCAAGCCTCACATGCTACTTGCATAAAATGACAATAATTATTTGAGCAAATTTATAATCTAACAACATATACCTTTATTGAAATCCATTTTAATATGGATTAAACAATAACACAATCTTTATGTTATTTGAGGTAAAAAGATTATAATAGAAAATACAAAGCATTACAAACTAACTCACAAATATAAGAAATATAAATTATAAATATATATAAAAAAAATAAATTTCCACATAATAAGTAATCGACATGAATAACTAATTTATAGAAAAATTTAGAAATTATATTTATATGTATATAGAAAATATATTTTATTTATAAATATTTATATTAAAACATAACATAAATTACATAACAAAATGTTTTTTCATTAAAAAATATATAAAAAAAAAATCTATTTATTTAATTAGTTAGAAATAATCAATTTAAAAATAAAATTATTAAGATAAAAATCATATGATAAAAATAAAAATAATTAAAAATAATCTTTATAAATCAAAAAATCAATACATATTAACTATAACCAAGACATGTTGAAATTTAAATACAAAAAATTAAACATATTCAAATATTAATGACTTTAATTTTTTATTTTTAAAATATTAGTAACTTTAATTTTTTATTTATTTTTTTTTATTGAAAAATTAAAGTAATTCAAACAACATTCCATTTACAAAACCAAAAGACAAATCAATGTATAAAAGATACCATTATAGCTTGCATCTTTTAGACAGAGACACTCGATATTGAGGGCATATCAATGGAGATTAGAGGCTAGTGATCAGTCTGAACGAAAATCATGGAGACTAAGCTTAACGATTTCTACTTTTTCTATGGATTTTTCCATTTCTAATTTACGCTAAGAACGAACTTTCAACGTTTCAAGTTTTCGGACGTCTCATTATTGTTTGAACACCGTATTTAAGACTTTTACTAGTATAGTTCAAAGAATATTGGGTGGGAAGAAATGCAAATATTGGAATCCGCTGTTTTTTCTTTTCCCTCGGGCGTGTCAGGAGATAAATATGAAGATGCGAGTATCGGAAGTCACTATTTTTGTTAAACT
>SNQJ01S0000926.1:62753-90923 GCA_010110895.2 Picea sitchensis
GCCTTTATAGATGAGCGGAAGTTAATTTATCAAAATCTCATCCATTGATTAGAGAGGACGACCAAGAATATGCCAGCATCTTCAATTGCCAACCCTAAGATTGAAATGTATGATTAAAAGGTGATTAATTGTGCCCATTGTCAATAGGTATACGCCTTTCGGCGTAATGATTAGATTATGATATTTGTAATGATTATAAATATTGGAAAAAGTACGTCGTCCAAAGACACATCTAATGTCACATCTAATGTCTGATAACCTCGTGTAATTTAATTTTCTAAGATTTTTAGAAAATTAAATTAATTCACAAAACATGAGTTAGGAAAAAGGCCTTACATAAACTATAAAATAAAGAGGCGTTAAGCATAACACATAAATGCACAACGTGCGGATTGTGGATCGCAGCAGAGTCTCCATATCCTCGGCCACGTTTTGCTTGACCTGTAGCTGGTGGAGCCCGATATCTTTGGAATTTCAGAGGCTACTAAACCTCTGAATAGGAGGTGGGTTAAATTAAAAATAAAGAAAAAATTAATCATATACCATGATTCGTTCTTGATATTTAATTAAAAAATCCAAATCTAAATTTACAAAGTAGCTAGATAAACCTATTTAAAAGAGGAATGGAATAATTGGGCGGGAGAGTTAACTCATTAGAGAATACAATGGTATTAAAACTGTAAGGACTCTCCAGTAGAAAGGTTGTTCACTGTAAGGACTCTCTTAGCCATAACATCTCACCACAAATGGAAAGTAAACCAGATGGATGTCAAGTCATATTTCCTTAATGGTGTTTTAGAAGAAGATGTTTATGTGGATCAACCCCCTGGATTTGAATTCAGAAAGAATCTAGCCAAAGTGTATCAGTTGAAGAAAGCCATGTATGGATTAAAGAAATCTCCAAGAGCATGGTACAATAGAATTGATACTTACCTGATCAAGAGTGGTTCCAGCAGAAGCCAAAATGAGCCAACTCTTTACACCAAAATTGATCAACATGGTAAAATTATGATTATATGTTTATATGTTTATGACATGATATATATTGGAAATCTTGAGCATAATGAAATAGTTTTTGGGGATTGAGATTGATCAATCAACCGAAGGAATTTTTTCCTTCCAGCAAAATTATGCAAAAAACATCAACAAAAGATTTTGCATGGAAGAGTGCAATTGAGTACAAACTCCTATACCCCTAAGTACAAAATTGATCAAGAAAGATGAAGAACCTACAGTGGATTCTACCATGTACAAAATTTTAGTAGGGAGTTTGTTGTATCTTACAACAACTAAGCATGATATTATGTATGTAGCCAGCTTTGTTTCCAGGTTCATGGAATCCCCCAAATATTCTCACTAGAATATGGAGAAAAGGATTCTGAGATATGTTGCAGGCACTCTCAATTTTGGCTTATGGTACACTCATTCTAATGATAATCATCTCTCTGGTTACACAGAAAATGATTTTGTAGGAAGCCTAGATGACAGGAAAAGCACCTCAAGACATTCTTTTCACCTCCATGAACTTGATTTAATGGGCATCAAAGAAGAAAACCATTGTATCAACATATTCTACAGAGGCAAAGTTTGTTTCTCCTACCTCATCTTCCTATCAAGCTATGTGGCTGAGAAGAATATTGAATGATATGTCACATACAAAAAAGGATCCAACTCCTATCTTCTGTGACAACACCTTAGCAATTTCTCTATCCAAAAATCATGTGTTTCACAAGAAAAGAAAGAATATTGACACTCGTTTTCACTTCATACGTGAGCTAGTCAATAATGGTGACATAACACTTCAATTATGTGGCTCTCGATATCATCTCATAGATATTTTTACAAAGCCATTAGGAAAATAGGTTTTTGATTTTCAGAAACAACACTTGGGCATTATGAGTGCTAATATTTTTAACTGTTGAGTTTAAAAGGGAGTGTTAAATATGTATGTAACCTCAACAATATGTGATTGTACACTGTGACTGTACACTTCTAGCTATCTTGGCCAGCTCTATGATTGTTTCTTGATTTTATTGATTTGTTAAAGCTTATTTAGCTCAAGTATTTCCTTTAATGAATAACGTTCTTCTCATTCTTATTTCCAATTTTGTCTATCTTCTTTGCTTCTCATTTTTTCAATCTGTGGGAAATGTGATTCTAGACAACGTTTTGGTCTATCTTATATGGTATCTAAAGGGCCCACACAACTGCAACATGGTTTCCTCAGAGGTGGTAATGTATGGATTATCTTGCTTTTAAGCACATTACCATTATGTTCTCTTACACAATTAGATGTCAGAGGTTTGAGTATCCTAGGGGGAATATTGATCCATTCATTTATTTGACTCATGAATTGGATTCAGAATGAGCTACTTCCAACAACTAGTTCTCTACAAATGGCCTGATTCATCCTTGATGGAAAGAAAGAAAGGGGACTTTTACTTCATTGACCTGAGGTCCACAAAAATCAAATCAAAATGTTACTAGTTTGTTGGTTATATTTGTGGAAGTGAAACATGTTATTGATACTTCTTGGGTTTTGTAAAAGATGTGTATGAATCTTAGTGAGCTTAATGTGCGACTCGAAAGTTTGTTATAATTGAATAATATAATAATTCACTCACAAGTAATGTTATAGGTAAACATATAATAAAAATATGTTGTGATGCAAACAAAGATAATAAACCCTTGCCTCGTGAGAAGAATTAGTAATTATCATAATTTTTATATTAGATTATGTTTTAGGAACATGATGAGGTTAATATGTTTTTTTTTTTTTTTTTTTTAAAGAATTAAAATGTTTTTGGTACTTGAAATGAAATTATGTAATGAGGCATATGTATTTTTTTTTTAAAGAAGGGGTATATGATTGATTGTACTTGGCACCCTAGAGATTTTCATTCCAAGTTGTAAATCCTAGACTTAGGCATGTTGTAGTTCCTAGGTTTTTTGTAAGACCTTTTACTCAAGCATACATATAGCATGGTATAACATGAAGTCATCCCTATCACACATAGAGGAGATATAGGACCAATATGTGGATAGAACCACTTGGATAGGTAAAAGGATAACAAGTGTACTTGTATGCTAGCTTGATGTTTGAATAAAAGAAGTTAAATATTCAATTAAGGGGGGAATGTGTGAAGTCATCTCAACAAGAGATGGTTGAGACCAAGTTATGATTAATGGGGAGTCTAACATGTTTATAAACCATTTAGGTGAAAAATATTCCCACATAAAAATGGTACACATCTATCTTGGTAGATGTATTTTTTTATATGGACATCAATGATTACCCAAAGTCAAGGTTAACTGCGATGATGTTGGATTAAACTTGACTTCGTTAAGGATTCGATGATCGAAATCCACTTTAGGTCAACAATAGTATTTTTCGAGCTCATGGTTTTTCTATCCTATGGTATGGTGTGGATGGATTGAATGTAAGGAATCCTATTTAATGGATTGATATATATATATATTTCAATATGCATTGATTGACTATTTTTGGCCTAATTTGGTTATTCTCTCCAAAGATAATAGATATATTAGGTATTGTGTTTCTTGGTTTTTTTTTTCCACCAAAAAACATGGTCTCTTGTGTTCTTTATATTTTATTTATCCATATCTTATGATAATACTTTTTCTTTGAGTTATAACTTTTTTTTATGGGTCTATAGTTGATATCTATTCACCTTTTTTGGACATATATCACAAATACATGACCATTATTGAATACTTCATTGTATATTATTTTGAAAATAGAATTGTGCATTACTAAAACATCTTTTGAAGTATGGGTTCTCAATATGTGGAATCTTTAGCAAATATATGGACATAAATAAAAAAATAGGATGCTGTAGGAAAAGTTAGAGATTAAGAAAAGAGTGGAATGTATGAAGTACAAAAAAATGGTAATTGTAAATTATGAGAGGATTAGAGATAGAACCATTCATAAATAATATAACTTTGCAATTCTGGTTGTCTAATGTTTGAGATCCAATTGATTTAGGATTGATGGTTCTCTTACCTTTTTTCCCCTTTTTTCTAAGAAAATTTACTAGTATGTCTCTCGTAATGGTAATTTTAGAAGTAAGGAACAATATGAGTGATAAAATATGTGGTAAGTATGACAAGGTATATCCCTAAGGGTTGTGATACAATCAAACATATTATATATATCTTGGATTACATGTGTATATACTAGGGAAGGACGGTAGAATTTGCATGCATAATAGGTATTACACATTCGATCAATCAAGGTGCTTTCTAAATTCCCTCTATACATGGATATGGAAATATCATTATATTCTCGTGGTTTCCAGTGAAAAATTAGGAAGGCTATATCTCATTACAAAGGTACTACACTTTGAATTTTTATACATCCCTAGGATCTTGCTGATAATCATTAACAAGAAAATAAATCATTCTCTTGCATCAGTTTAGTTGTTGGATGAATTTCTTATATAAATTATATTTATTTCCCATTTATTGTTGAGACTTAGCATAACATGGCCTCATCTACAAAAATTATAGTTTACAAAAAAGGAATTTAGACTATATTTAAAGCAGGTTTATGAAGTATATGTACCTATTTTAATCTTTGATTATTGTTAGATAATTTGACTCCATCAAATTAGACTTATAACAATATAAAATTACATTGATATGCTTCTATCTATCTCTCATGCTTGATTTTAACAAGACAAATAACAAGGCAACATGTTCCACAATAAAAACAAGGGTTCAACATGCCATGCCATGATTTTCACAAGATGAATCACAATGCAAGTTATGACACCAAGAAAAACAAGTGTTCAACATGACATGGCTATGGGGAGATGATCCTAGTGATAATATCATTGTGCATGATGATTTCCATGAGACAAAAATCAATTGTAGTAACCATCAACTACAACATCGTTATGCTCCTATGTCACTTACGATAAAAAAAGTTATGTACATGGAAAGTTTTGGATTTTTTTATTTTTAAATTATCTACAATCTATAAAATATAGTAGGACAATATTGAACACACCATGGCTAGTTGACTACCATATCAAAATAATAAATAATATTTTTTCAAAACACTGAGAAATCTTTTGCAGGGGAATAGAGTAATAGTGAGTCAATGAATGTTGATTTTGAAAACTATAGACCCTTCTTTGGTAGGGACCAATAAAGGGATCAAAATATGATGGGTTACAAATATTTGGTGGGTTAAGCGAATAAAAAAATCCTAAATTTTATAGACAAGGGTAAGCTAAGTTAAACTAATGAGAAATATAATCCAGGGGTTAAACTACTAAAAGGGTGAATTAAAACTGATGGAGGAACAATGGTATTAAGGATTAATTATTGATAGAGAAGATAGATCCATACATACCTATAATGAAGATTTTTTATGTTCAAGGAGGATTCCAAAGGGTATCCCTATGCCTGTATTTTTTTTTCCATCCATTTATTGAAACAATGATTCACATCCCACATTAATATAGTGATAGTTCCTAATAGGATGGAATACACATCGATAATTGTTTTAATAAAATGGATAAAAATTCCATGCCTAATATTTAAGATAAATATATAGAAATTAATATTATTATTTATTTATTTTAAGTAAAATGGGTGGATCCTATTATATTATCATAAACAAAATACAGTAACTGTTTATGATGCCAACTGTCCCGCCTAAGAAGGAAACTGAGACAGTTGAGCATCCTATGCCAAGTCTTACTCCTTTGACAAAATAGACATGGTTTCATCGTGCCCGAAGGAAACCCGACTGTCACTTGTGAGGTTCAAACTGTATGCCATAAGCTAGATATAAGAAAACTGAAAAAACTAATTGAACTAGAGCTATATGCAGAATAGAAAAGGGACCCATAACCGAGAGCATCATTGAACAGTTTTACCCATGAGCTTCTTCTCGTTTCCCTTTTGTCGCCAGCCTGCTGGAAGCACGAACGTCTGCGCACACGTTGGGTATTGCCATTGTTGTAGATTTTTGGAGTGGGCCGCAAAGAGCATGCCAAGCCACTAGTCAATCCTAGCAAGGCGAAAAACCTGGTCATCCATCAGACTCCTGAGCTTGAATATGAGTGGGAGGTGCCCCAAATCAGTAAAGGGTGGTCGCTCCAGCCCGTAGCTGTCGACAGAGTCTTGATGTCTAGAATCCATTGCTTGTCTTCTTATCTACTCCGAATGGTTGAGAGACTGAGTCGCCATCCACGTTGTAGTGTCAAGAGGGGTCTCTTATTCAACAAAACAGGTGGGGAAGTGGTCCTCCGGGCTAGTGGCTTTGAAATCCTTCTCGGTGTCCCTTGGCGAACGCTTGTCTTCCTTTCCGAATTCAGTAGGTGGGTAGCTCTGCATGGGAGGCGTTCGTGGTTTCCTGCTCTGTCGAGTGTATGCTATGGCCAGTGCCTGTTCAAACTTCCTCTGTCGCTGGCGCCGAGACTCGGCCGTGTACCAGGCAACACCTACGCATAGCTTTCCTCATGCCCTTGGCATGGTGGAGACCCTGTGAATGACCAGGGTTCCTGGTGGACGGACTGCTCTGCTCCAGAGCTTCGGCGGGACCTTGAATCTCTGCTCCGGTGGAGTATATTGCGGATGTGCTGGTGGAGTGAACACTGCGAGGAGAAAATTATTTTCTATGCTATCAACCCCCGTGATGAGGCATAGGGATACCGCAACCACCATAGCCATTAAGGCTTGGTGTTGTGTGCGTTGGAGGCTGGTACAATTCCCTTGCATGAGGAGGCTTGTCGTTTGGTAGAAGCTGCTGTAATCCATGGTGAATTAATGGTGGAGGGGATGTTCATCAGTTGATGCATTAATAGTGCATCCCAGCAGCAGTCCGCATGTCTCCACATAACTACGTGGCACCGCATCTAGGGGTAGAAATTAATATTATTGATATGAACGTACAAAAAAGAAAAAATATATATATCTTAGAGTATTGATTATTTCACAACTCAACTACCCTTTCTTTACAATTATTTTACACAAAAACATATTCTATTGATTTATTTATCCACTATCACACTCATATACTTACAATCACACACCTAGACACACACAAACTCATACTCAACCTAGAATAAAACAACCTACTACATAAACTCAAACACCCAACCATATTGACATATAAATGCCAATAGTTTTGCAATCTACTTCATTGAAAAATTCTAATATTGCTTCAAACTAACTTATTAAAATTCCTCAATGCTTTGTGGGGGTGTCCATTCTAGGAATAAACAATAATGGTTGAATTTAATGACAAAACATCTCACCTAGGTATTTTTCAAACAATTTGTAGCCATCATTTCATTTATCCATTCATTCCATCAATGTTTTCTCTTTAAGAGAAATCTTACCAATTTGTGTGAACTTTAATTTTTTTAAAGAAATTTAGGCTAGTTTTTTCATATTTTCATCAAAAATAAAAAAATATGTAGCCTAATTTATTATTTGATTTATGCATACTCTTATATTTTTCACCTAAATCTAAACATTTTCCATAAATATATGATGGGTTTTCTTAATATTTTCTCCAAATCAAAGATTATGGGAATAATTTTTTGGAATATGATTAGTTAATAATAACTACTCTTGTGAAAACTATGAATTTTTAATAGAAGTCATGTTAATTTATTTAGGAATTGAAAATGTGTTTAGTACTTTACTTCTAGTATTTGTTTCACTTCTTTGAACATGTAGGTTATAGAATTTTCTCTACTTATTTTTGAAGATATTTTTCATTGATATTTATTTTTGTTTTAAGTTATCTCTAATTGATATGAAAGTTCGTTTCTTATCTACATATTCTAATATGATATTCTTTTGTTAATTAGTGACAATGTTACACATGTGACACTAATGAAAAGGTGTTAATGCCAAATTTTAAATATAATAACAATAAATAAATTGGTTATCACCTATTATACATGATATAATGTTTTTATAAATATGGTTTGATCAAAAAATAGTTTTATGAGTTATAAATTATGTGGTTTGAAAAAAAACACAAAATTTCATAAAGAGCTATCTCACATAATGTATTTGCAATATATATCGTCTACACATGCATTTCCCACAATTGTATCTCATTTAACGTAAACCATGGTTAATATTATCTTATTTTATGGATAATGATGAATAACTAATGTTTCTTTTACTTTTATAAATATGAATTAGTGCAAGATAGTCCAAATTTTCATGAGCCTCCTACTATCAAAAATCAATTAACATCAAACAGTCGATAGTTTGAGAAATAGATTCTTTTAAAATAATTTCATTTTATATTTTGATATTTCATCAATATTTTAATGATATTTATCTATTTTCTATTAAACCATGTAATGCATAATAATGCAAAGGTGTATATGCATAATTAATATCAAACATTCGATAGTTTGAGAAATAGATGCTTTTAAAATAAGTTCATTTTATATTTTGATATTTCATCAATTTTTTTAATGATATTTATCTATTTTGTACTAAACCATGTAATGTATAATAATGCAAGGGTGTATATGTATAATTAATATGTTTCAAAATGTTATTCATGTTGTGGCTAATATTGAGAGTGAGGATCTAAATTTACTGTTGCATGATAACCCAATTGAAGAGGAATTTTTTAAAATAGAAATACTCAAATGTAAATACTCAAATGTATCATCTCCATATTTTTGTTACTTGATTCAAGTGAAAGGAACAAAATTTTAAGAATATAGAGGAGAGGTTCACCAAATCATATAGTGATGAGATCATATGGGTGTTAGCTACTGAGTATACATATGAGCTCATATGTTTATAAGGAATTGTATTAATTTATGGAGAATTCAATTTTCAAATTAATCTCTAAATACCATACATTTATATTGATGTAGGATACCTCTACCTTCTTACTTTACTCCTTTAAGACAAACTCTTCTTTTTTATATTCTTGATTATTATTGTGAGCATGTCCATAAGCTCATTATCATATAGTGCATATTGTTCCTTTAATAGTGATATTAAGATAATACCAAACCTTATTTAAACTTGTATATTTTTTACATTTATGATATACTTGATCATGGAATTGGATATTATGTATGATACTTAGAAGTTTTTTTTATGATGTAAAATGTTTTTATTATATTATTCCAATGAAAATTTTAATATTTTTTCCTTTTCAATAATGATTTTGTTCCATCTACACAAGTAATTAATGAATTTATTTTCTAAGTTCAAATATATTCATTCCTTAGATATAGATAAAATAATTGAGCTTAGGACCAAGGATAAAGTTGATGATCAATCCTTAAGTTCAACATTAGGAAGAGACTTATAATTGGGACCCTAACCTACATAACCTAATCTACCCTAACCTAGCCTAATTTTATGCTAGCACAAACTACCATATATTAATAACCTCAGTAGATACTAACATAACATATCACAACCTACCCTACTTTAGCTTACCCCACAATGACCCCAACCTAAAATATCCTAGCCTACCCAAACCTAACCTAACATAGACTAAACCACCCAAATTTATCCTATCCTATCCTAGAATGCCCCACCCTATCCTATCATAGACTATCCTAGAATAACCTAACCTAAGTTATCCTAACCTACCCTAACCAATCCTATCCCTAACTTAGCATGACTTAACCTAGTCAATCCTATCCTAAGAAAACCTAGAGTAACCTACCATAGCCTACTTTAGCTTATCCTAAATGTAACTACATAAAACAAGCCTACCCTAATGTATTGTAACCTAGCCTAGGATACACTACCTTATCCTAACCTATCATATTCTAACCTACCTTATCCTAATGTGGTTTAACTTAACCTAACCGAGCCTAGTCTAAACCAATGCAACCGATGTAACCTACCCTATCCTATCCTAATAGAGCATAACCTACCTTACCCTTCCTCATTCCTATCATATCTTATCCCAACTAGACTTAAACTAGCCTAACTTTGCTTATTATACCATATATTAGCCTATTATACCCTAACATAAGCTAAAATGGTCTTTTTTATCCTAGCCTAACCTAAAAAACTAACTTATACCCCTAATATAACTTTTCCTGGCATAACTTACCCTAACCTTTCAAACCATACCCTATCATGTACTAGTCTACACTAACATTGTGTAATCTAGAATAACCTGTCCTATCCTAGCCCAAACTATCCTTGACTAACCTATCCTAACATAATGTAGTCTAAGATATCCCATCCTATTCATAACTTTTTTATCCTACCCTACCTTAACCTATCAAATCCTATCATATCCTAGCATAACTTACCTTAAACTAATTTAACCTACCTTGACATAGCTTAGCATACCATAAGAGCCTAACCTAGTATATATTAACCTACCCTTCCCAATCCTATCATATCCTACCTTATCCTACCTTATCGTTGCCTAGCCTATGCTACCATAACCTACTCTACCCTAGATTACCCTATTCTATCCCTACCTTACCTAACCTACTTTATTGTATCTTAGTATTTTCTAGCATACCCTACCATAACCTAACCTATCCTATATTATCCTAGCCTAGCCTATCCTAGTATAACCTACCTACCTTAGACTATGCTAGCCTAGCCTAGTCTACCTTATCCTACTCTATCCTACCCCGTCTTAGCTTAAAATAACTCAACCTAACATATCTTACTCTAGCATGGCCTCACCTACTTTATCCTATCCTAGGATACTCTAACATAACATAGTCTAATGTACACTATCGTAGCCTAGATTTTTCAAATTTAACCTAACCTAACCTACCCTACCCTACCATACTCTAACCTACCTTAGCTTACCTACCCTATTCTATCCTTCCCTACCAAACCCTACACTACCCTACACTAGCGTAGCTTATCCTAGTCAAACCTATATTAACCTACAATATCCTAGCCTAGCCTATCATACCTTAACTTAACCTACTCCATCATATCCTGGCCTAACCTAACCTTCCCTAAACTACCTTACCCTACCCTAGTATATCCTACCAACATAACCTACCTTAACCTACTCTAACCTATCCTATAGCCTAGCTTAGACAACCTTTTCCCAACCTACACTACCATACTTTACCATGCTATCATGTGATAACCTAGCCTAACCTACCCTTATCCTACTTTATCCTAGTCTACCCTATCCTAGCCTATCATAACCTACATTAACATAACCTATCCTAGCGTTTTTTACCATAGACTAACCTATTCTTCTCTACCATACCCTACCCTATAGCCTAATCTAACTTAGCCTATGTACGTTTCTCTACCTTATCATACATAAACTAGTCTAAGATTAATCTAATAAAATTTACATCTATTACCATACCCTACCCTAAATTGAAGCTTATAAATATTAATGATAATCCTAAATCCTAAGACGAAACTCACATAATATTGACTTAAAATAAAAATAATTATTTCAATAAATCTTAATGTAACAAATTCTACCTATATATTTAAATTTAATTTTTAATATAAAATATGAAAACACAAATTAAATATTTCATTTACCATAAAAACTACAAAACAGAAAATGTAAAACAATACAACAAACATCTAATAAAAACTATTGTAAATACACATTCCACTCAAAAAATAATTCCCTAAAAATAACTAACATAAAAATAATGAATTTGATCAAAAACTATAAAAATGCAATTTTTTACCCATGAAAATTTTACTTATAAATATTTAAATCAAAACAAAATATACTTAACATAAGAAAGTATTCAAAGCATATAATAAATTATAGATGGACATTGTGGAGGGAAAAGTGTACCTAAGAAAATAATTAACATAATTAAGTAATTTTATAAAAAGATTGAAAAAAAAAATTCTATACATTAAAATATTTTTTACCAAGTTAAAACATAATATACATCACATCATTAAATATTATTTTTATAAATTTTCAATTTATTCAATTAATTATAAAAAAATTATAACTACATATATTAAAACATAATATACATTACATCATTAAACATTATTTTTATAATTTTCTAATTTATTAATTAATTATAAAAGATTATAACTACATATAAACAAAAGGTAATAATTAATTTTTTTATATAAAAAAATAAACAAAAACTAATAAATTGTATATAAATTAAATAAAAACTAAAAAAATTACATAAATTAATGTAAATTAATGGTGATTGATATGTAGACATTTAAGTGGTGTTTTATTGTGCAGTCATGATATGTATACATTTAATTGGTGTTTTATTATGCTTTGAAAATCTCAAAGACTTAGTTTTTTTTAAATTAAAAAAATAAAATCAATAACATTTATAAAACGGTAAAAAAAAGTCCATGAAAGAAATTAAATAATAGCATGTTATAAGAAATTAAACTAATGAGAAAGTTAGTATTGTAATTATGTCTATAGGCACCATGGCTGTAATTATATTTATAGGAATTCCCCTATTAGAAATAAGGTTTCAACGGATAAGTATTATTATTGAAAATAGGGTTCAGTTTATAGGGTTTCTTAAAGTGATACTTATGATGATGATGTGTACGATACATATGATATGTATGGCCAAGTAATGTATATAGAATATTTTTATGAAATTCAAAAATTGTAAAGTATATAGGGTTTCTTAAAGTGATACAAATGATGATGATGTGTATGATACATATGATATGTATGGCCATTAAAAAATTGTAAAATTCATTAATAGCAATTATATATTTATATATTAAGGATGACTAGATTCATAGTGGATAGTCATAAATGTAGAACGTTTTCTAATGTATATTAGAGATTAAAAGAACTTAAGACCTTCACGTCGCGCACGTCCTAGTCCACTCCATTTTTGTTATGCCACATCGCCCTTTGCCGACTCCACTGTTTTTCCACGTCGGCCTTTTCCTACTCCAGTCCCCCACTATCCACTTCCTGACTAAACTCCTCACTGTCCACTACGCATGCATTAATAACTGTTTTACATCGCTAATGTGCCGCCTAGAATTTGTTGGAAGGGCTTTGGTTGCAGCGACGACGCCTTAGTTGTTGCTCAACTGCATTGGATGCCTCGACGTACATCCGCATTGCCAAATCCTGCGGTATTCCTATTGATATTTCTGACGAATTCAAACGGCACACCAAAGAATATGATGGATTCAATGTTTTTTTTTTCCTATCATTATGTCCTCAAGAGATTAATGAAATAATCAACTACAAAAAAAGGTTTTCACCAGAGCGTGGGGAATTACCATAGAAAGGATGGCGGAGTATAGAAAGGATGTCGCAAGAACCACCCTTCGTTGTGCGTCTTTGAGAAGCATTGCAATGGAGAAATGCTTATGTTCGTGTCTTCTATCGGTTGTGGTGGATGCCTCTACTTCCATCCCCATTGATTCATTGCTTTTTCTTCCTTATGAACTAATCAACTGTATATAAAACATTTCGCCCGAGCACCGGAGATTACAATAGAAAGGGATGGCGGAGTATAGAATATGTAAATTTCTTATTTTCTTATAGTATAGAATAACTAGTTGTATGTAAATATTTTCTTGTCAATACACATAAGAAACTTGTTGAACGGACAACTCATTTTTAGGAAACATTTGATCCTAAAACACAACGTTACACGTGAGACATAATAGCCATAAGAATTGATCTTGAGATTACTAGTTGTTAGATTGTGAATTGATCTTGAGATTACTAGTTGTTAGATTGTTTTACTTGGTAAATTAAAAAAAAAAAAAAAATTTAGCATTTGATTAAAGTAAAGTAAAGAGAGATAATGCATGGAGGTTGACTATTAAAGTAAAGAGAGATAATGCATGGAGGTTGACTATTAAACATACGGATTAAGAGAAGGTGGTCAGGTTAAATTAATGAGAATTGCAGACATAATAACTACTAAATAAGTGGGTTTTAAGCTATTGTTAATGAGAACTTAATAACAGAGCAATGGTATCATAGTTAAAATATTGATAGAGAAGGTAAGAGAACCCAAGACCAAACATCCTTGTAATGTGGAGCTATTGGCATCAGCCATGGCATCACAGTTAAAATATTGAGAGAAGGTAAGAGAAACCAGGGCCATACATACCTATAGCTCAAATTTGTTCATGGATGGTTTTGAATAGCTAGAATCCTCCATCAATCTCTTCCACCAAAGGAAGTTCGCATCTTAACATAATAGAGCCAAACCTAATATATTTTCAATAAAATTAAAATTTGAGATAAACCAGAAGGTTGTGCGTGATATTTGTCATAAAAAATAATCCATTAAGAATGCACAATGAATAAATAGGTTTTCGAAGTGCTCAAATTCATTCAAGAAATAGGGTTTGAAAAGGCTCAGATCGTATCAAGGCTCGTCTTCCGTCCAAACAACGTAGATTTAATCCTGAAATAGTTTTAGTCAAATTAATAAAATTAAAGGATATGCATGATATTTTAAATAAGCAACAAGAGATTAAGCCTGTTAAATATATCTACTCAAAAAAATGACTTCTGAGAAGAGCTAAAATAATAATAAAATGTATCGTTCAGTTGTCCTTCAATTAAATTTCTTTTCTATAGTGGGTGATCCAATTCAAACTAGCCTCCTCTATCCCACACTGACATGACTAGTGGGTGATCCAATTCACACTAGCCTCCTCTATCCCACACTGACATGACTCGACCTAGACTTAAACATCTAGACTCAGACCCAATGACACATACTCACCAAACCACACATACTGGAGCAGATAGAGGAGGAAAATGTTGAAACTAGATCAGATTTGAGATACATATATCTCCTCCCTTCAATGAATAGATAGTTTCTCACTTTTCCCTCCTCTCTCTCCATCCATGTATAAGTTGCAGATGAGACAAATTGTTTTTTCCTCCCTTAAAACAGCTGTAGCACACCCATTTCGGAACTCTGGGCTTACTTGCGCTCTGATACCCATTTGTACACACCATTTGTACAAAGCTCATACATATATCATATATCCAATGCATTTAAACGAATAAAAACATTTAACTCAGAGTAAAACATATCATTACTACTATCATTAAACAATCCATAGCATTCCATAGCATTCCATATTAATTCGTATACACTTATCTTGTAACAATGGTGGAATCCACCAACCAAATGCAAGCCTTCCATGAGCCTCCTAGCCTTAGACCGCACTGCTCATCAATTCAGCAGTGGGTCACCCCCGAGCTGGGACAAAGCTCCACCCGAAGGCAAGAAAAACAGTCACACACAACCACAAGGATGGAATACTCTCCCAGGAATCTCCCACACTCACTGCCCACAGACCCTCATTCCCCACATGCCTATTCCACCCGAGGAGAATGCACCTTCTCTGTCACCTGGACAGTCCTTCGGCTGCCAATATCCCTTACCTTGGGTTACAGGAACAGACCGGATCGGAAGTCTCCAGGCTCTATGGCAGCTACAGGGTTCCTTAAGGGAGTTCTCTCCTTCCCTTGCGCACTCTCTCACCTCGAGGGAGACGCTCATAGGCCAACAAGCCTCACAGAGTCCAGTACTGTGTAGTCTCAACAATCCCATGGGAAAACAGACACAGACTTTCCAAAAACTCGATTCGGCAATCACAGGATGGATTCACAGTCACGGCTTCAGAACAGCGAATGCTCACATAGGCTCGCTCAGCTTTCCCGAACAAGCAAAGACTCTTCCCCAAATTCAACACAGGCTTCTTGTAGGCTAGGGTTACATGCACGAGATTTCTCAGAATCAGACACAGACATTCGGGTCATAGGGTTTCCTGACGGTTCTCTATAGGAGTCGGGTTAGTCATACTGCTCATAGCTCCGTACACGTTCAAACAATCCGTTGGAAAATGGGAATCGAATGGAACCTTGTCACAACTCACCCTGGCCATTTTATTCGCATGCACGAGGGTTGACACTTGTCACTAATGGAACTGCATGCGTTCCACCAGCACAGGTTCCTCCCACCACTTGGGAATTCACGTGTCCTTCCAAAAGGACTTAAGATAAAAACATATGATGCACATAACTTTTGGAATAATATTAAAATATTATTCCTAGGCTTAAGCCCCCATAGGCTTAGCCCCTAGGCTCAACACTTAGCCCCTTTCCCACCTTCCAGCTCCTAATTCCTTGCCCACTCTATGGATTCTCAGTCCCCCTCACTCATTCATCTTGGTGGTCTGAACCTGGCGGTGTTTATATTTTATTAAATGTTCTGCATACATACAAGTACAACAGCAACTCCTGGCCTTCAACACTTATGTTCCCTAGCCTAACAACACATAAGTCTCCAGCTTATAAGAACTTGGCTCACCAGCCTATAAAACATAATCACAATTCCTTTCCAAACATGGTTTACAATAGGGCTCGACCTTGGAGACACTACAAACTATGAGATAACTCAATGGTTCAATTTATCCAAGCTTCAAAGGCATCTTTGGTTGAATCTTTCTTACGTTTTCAGTTTTGATTTCTTTTTAATCATAAAAGATTTATATTATTATGTGTTTTTTATAAAATATGATCCTATGAGATAACTCAATGGTTCACTGTATCGAATATTTTCAAAGGTGTCTTTGGTTGAAGCTTTCTTTCTTTTTTCATTTATGATTTCGAATTTTATCATAAACGCTTTATATTATTTTGTGCTTTTTCTGAGATCGCATCCAATGTAGGTCCATTTCATTGTATGAAATAGGATCCAACGAACGTATACTTTGCTTGAGATTTGTGAATTTTCACATATGGAGTTTTCAGTTTTGATTTCATATTTAATCATAAAACCTTTATATTATTATGTTATTTTGTGCTTTTCCTTAAATGCCATCTAATATAGGTACTTTATATTTTTTTTTTCTTTTTCTAAAATAGGATTAGGATCCAATGAATGACCATTTCATTCAATGAAGTAGGATCCAGTGAATGTAAATTTGTTTCAATAAATTTGCGTGAGATTTGTGAATTTGTGCATATGGAGAATTGGGTGTTGTAGAGATTTTTCTCTTGTATATTAGAGTTAATTTGTGAATTTGTGCATATGGAGAGTTGGGTGTTGTAGAGATTTTTGTCTTGTATATTAGAGTTTATTGTGACATTTCAATTTCAATGGTGATAGGGCGTGCCTCATGTGATCCCCCTTTATCCTTATTTTATAGTGAGGATTGTTAATTGTAGTGGAGTAGTGGGTGAAGGATTGATATCATTGGACTTCATGTCTTACTTTTATTAGGTTTGGATCCCCTTTTATCATTATTTTATAGTGAGGATTTTTAATTGTAGTGGAGTAGTGGGTGAAGTAGTGACATCATTGGACTCGATAGGCTATTACCAAGAGTCTATTAAACAAACAAGCGGGTCTCATACACCAATTTGGTGTGGCTTGGCCATGACCTTAAAAATAAATTATTATTATTATTATTATAAAAGGGAGGAGGAGGAGGAGGAGGAGGAGGAGGGTTGAATTATAAAATAAAAATAAAAATGAATAATATATATCCTTTTTCATTCTTGATATTTGATAGACAAAAAAAAAAGACGAAGGAGGAATCAATCTATCTCCCCAAAAAAACAACCCTTTTGACCCCAATAAAGGTAAGAAGTTGAACATGTAGAGTCTATATAAAGGGCTTAGAGAAGATGTCACCAATACGCAACTCAATACTGCAAATCATTAATCCTTTCATGAATCAACTATGAGATGTAATGCAAGTGGATTTATATATGATTGATGTATTGATACTATGTTGGCTCACTATAAATATGGAGAGAACTCTAGTTATTGCACCAAATTACGGTAGGATGCTCCTACTACAAAATATGTCAAATCCAGAGAGACTTAGTTCTAGCATTAAGAAAACCTCAGCAATTTGTGATGGAATCTTACATTTTGTTGTACCAAACAATGAGAGCATAGCCAATATGTAAGACATATCCACAAGTGGACTTGTGGTCATCTAGACCACCAACTTAATAGGTTTCAATATAACCCACTAAATTTCCATTAGCATCGGAATAATAATGAAAGTCGCATGTGTGTCCCTTTAATGTAGTGAATAATGATCTTTGTAGCTTTCCAAAAAATCTCATGTGTTTCTTGCATGAACTAGGAAACCAACCAAACTACATAGGATAAATAGGATGACTATGAGTCAAGTACAATAGTATTCAAGTTGTTGATATAGGTAGTGAAACACTTTGTTCACAACTTGACCCTTGAAAAAAATAATGTGGGTCTAGATTGAACATGTGAAATATGATTAGGAGATCCAAGGCACACTAAGGCTGATAGATACCTATCCCATATGTATATTGAGTGATCTATAATCCAAGAAAGTAGTGAAAGAGCCCTAATTTTATCATGTCGAACTATTGATAAAGAGTGGACTTCACATGATCAATAAAGGTAGGTGAAATCACATTGGGAATGAGGTCATCCACATAGAGAACAAGGAGGAGAAATTCATCACCTTTCCGCAAAATATAGGCATTTGAATGAGAGTGGCAATGTGAAAATCCTAGAGAGAAAGTATCCATCTTATCCTACCAAGTTCTAAGATCTTGTTTGATATGATATCAGTATTTTTTAACTTTGTAGACAAGTGATGAGTCATGGATAGGAGGTTTCTCCATATATATCTCTTCCTGTAAATATCCATGAAAAAAAGTGCATCCATTTGGTGTTATATCCACTTATGAGATGCATATAAAGAGAGAAAATTGAGAATAAAATTCATTTTATCCATAGGTGAAAAGGTTTTAATATAGTCAATTCCCTCAACCTAAGAAAAAAATTTAGCAACCAATATAGTCTTATACTTGTCTACAATGTTTTATACTTGGTTCAATAGACACGCTTATGTTCAACCAATTTTGTACCATTTGGAAGAGTAACCAAGTACCAAGAACTATTTTCAACAAGGAATGATACTCATATTCCGTGGCTATGCCCCAATATACAATACCATGGGCCTCATGAAAATCCATTCTACCTTTTGGAATAGGGACTGTTAGGACCCTATACAATAGGGTATCAGTTTTTTGACTAATATGTATCTATTTCAGGGATATGTGTTTGCTCATGATGCATGGTGAAGGCGGCGGAAAACGCCCGACAATGACCGAGCATAAGATGGATGTTTGCACGTGAAATTCAAAGCAAGTTTTGGTGCATTTGGTTTGAAAGGCAAAAAATTTTACTCTTGGGTTTATTTGTCAAAGTTGGGTTTATCAGCTATTTTTTTGGTGAATTTCGCAAAAATTTGGCCCCTCGGCCTTTGCCTTTATGCAGAGTTTTATAAAGAAATTAACAAAATTTTCACCAAAAAGTTATAGTGGCCTAGGGCCAACCACCCGAATAGCCAACACCAAGGGTAAGCTCGGTGTCATGCACCCAACAACAAGCGCACAAGCCAATGCCGACACCAAAGCCCAAGCCTCGGGGTCACTTCATGGACTTAATATGTATCTGCTGGTTCATTTAAATGCCTAATGTTCGGTTTACCGCATGCATGTGGGATTAATTCCCAAACTTCAAAAGTAAAAACGAATTACTCTGTGTGCCCAGGTGTCGGCCAGAGTATAGGTGTCAATAATCATGGGCTCTATTACAGCTGGTTGGATGGATACACACCGTCAAACAAGCGAGAGAAAGATGATTCACGTATAGCTCAACCAAGCTATCCTCTCTTGCCACAAGTGACAATCTAATCAGTACTGCTGCAAAATTTCCTTTTCCAGGCAAACAGGTACCAAGTCTGCCGATATGCCAGGATCAATAGTTCCATTTGAAGCAGCAGCATTTTCAATACAAGTCTCAACAACAACAGTCTCTGTGGTCTGCGAGTTTCCTTTGGTCGAGATCCGTAGGTTCTATAAAGCCAATTCTAGAAATGAAACGGATACCATTAGGAAATGCTTGTTGCAGTAATGGTTACTCACGATTATGCATCAAAGTTTGACCTTGGCTCTTGTTCTCTATCTAAAACTTATGCTTGCTTTGTGGCCTTGTCCGAGCTATAAGTATTCTCCATCAGTGATTTATAGACCAGGCACAATCAAGGGGCAACATTTGCTTGATTACGCGGATCCGGTTGATGTTGGTTTTGCAATGAGAGTTATTGGAAGGTCTGCTGGTAGAATTACCATTGGAATTTCATTTTCATGTGACTTCAGTTCAACAGGAAACAATTTACAACCTGTATCCTATAGTGCGTTTGATACGTTTTCAGTTGCTCCTCATCTACATTTGGCACTTGGAACGCCCATCACATGGATGCTGCCTCCATTTTATAATGCGTCAAATGTGTTACCTGAATGGACTGAATCATCTTTTCGTAGGAGCTCAGCAAGTCATAAAGGACACATCATTTATTTATGTTTTAAAAGGTAATTCCACATATGGCGATTCCATCAGTGTTATGGGCGGTTGTGTCAAAACTTCAAAAAGAAACACTATTGGTTGCATTGAAGCTAAAGACCACGCGACAGGGAGAGTTGAAATTGCTGCTTGTGTGCACGTTGCTGAGATATTTCAGTTTAAAATTGAGACCGAATATTTCCCCTTTCGTGTTGCTAAGCTTTATGTGGGAACTCATCGGCACCTAAAATATAACATATCATGATGATCTGGGCAATCCTTTCCTTCAAGCCCGTGGTCCTGTTACACTACTTGTTGACACCCACCATCCTGATGTTGTTTCATTTAAAGTCACTGGTGTTGAAAACAAGGGCATGTCAACCATTGGTTCTTTTTATGTGCAGGCCTTGAAACAGGGAAGGGCTCTTGTTCATTTTACTTTGCAAAATAACCCACAATGAACTGAATTTATTCTGATTTAAATTGGTGCATATATCAGCCCACGAAATCCAGTTCTTCATGTTGGGGGTTGTCATAATTTCAGTATCACGGGGAAATGTTTGCATGAAGGTGAACATGGCTACTGTTCTAGTGCAAATGGAGGCATTGTTGTTAGTAGCCAACAAAGAAACGATCATCTCCAGAATCCGATGGCAACATGTGTTGTTATACTTGAAAATAGTAGCTGCAGAAACGATGCCAGATTGTGCCTAGATTGCTTATAGTCTAGTTGAGAGTGAGCCATCAGACTTGAAGAAGAAGATCCTAATAAGTCTAAACCTGGAGTATTAGCCGATGGTATAGTGGCCACAAAAGAAGTGGGAAATAGGGATGTAGACATATTACAATCTGTTGTTTTTTATGCAAAGTGTCGTATAGCAGTACAACTTCTTCTAGTACAGGTTATCACAGAGATGTATCATATGCAAGGAGAATAGTTGTCTAGAACGATTGAACAAATGCGAGGAAAGTCATCTGCATGAGGAAATGGGTTCACTGAAGAAGCAGCTTGCTGAAATTGAGTATCCTTGATTCTTAAAAGATCACTCTCAGACCAAGACCTTCTGCACATCTACGCTGCAATGTTCACCTTCTCCTCTCCCACGTCACTTCCCACTAAGCTACCCCACGTCCCATCCCCCTACGTCATAACCCACTCACCATTCCCCTCCCTACGTCATATCCCACTACCCCCTTCACACTCCCACCATCACATTTCCCGTGCACCTTCCATACCCGCGCCCCTCATCCACTTACCATACATTTAAATCCACGCTCTAAATTAATTCTGGANACCATGTCATCTTCCAAATCGGTTTCTGGGCAAATGGGGACGGATTTTAAAAATCCGAGAGAGGGTTCTGCTCAGAACGGGATGAGGAACAAAAAAATCTTCCATTTGTTGCAACGGGGTCACGAGAAGAGAACATCAAAGACATATTCGAGGCCTATTTTTCCATATTTTCCATTTTTCGTTTCAGTCCCGATCTTTCAGGAGCTATCACGGCCAGTTGGGGACGAATTTGGCGAAACCGAAAGAGGTTTTTGTCCAGAACATGCCCATATACATCAACCTCTTTCAGTTTTCTCCCAGGTGTCATAATTTAATAGATAATCACGTCAGATCGGACCCCTGTTTGGCACAAAAAAGGTCCATTTTTCATGGCAGAAAACTCTGAATTTCGTGGGAGTGGTGGCTATTTTTGGCCGAGGTGGTTAAACCGACTTGCGAAACTTGTTGGGATGATCTATATTATTAATTGAGATGATTTGAATGTAAAAGGGTTGGATCTTCATGCCTTGTGGCTATCAAGCTGTAACATTTTTGAAGAGATCTGTCATTAATGAAAGGAAGGCTCTTTACAGGATTCTTGTGTATGTTCACTAGTGATGTGATTTTCTCAGTTAAATGTTTTCTCTCTCTGTAATCATATTGTTTTTCTGAAACTAATCTTTAAGAGTAACGTATGTCTCAGGATTTATCTCTGATACCCTGTTCCCGATTCTAAAAGATTTAAATGTTTATCTTCTGATGTTTTCGATTAAGGAATTCTTAACTGCTTCTGAGTCGAATTTATCCTTCTCACCCTTTCTTCTGTCCATCATTTAAGCTACAAAAGATCCTGTGAGTATATCATCTCTCCCTATGGAAGTCATCTTTCCTCGTTTATGGTTGTATTTCATTCCTAATTAATTACAGACCCCATAGCCCAATGGAGGAGTACACTGTCTCAACCAATTCAAAAACACTTTGACAACAAAGCCCTTTGTTTTCATTAACTAGCCTGATATCCCTTCAAACAAAGCTATATCAGACAGAGAGATCCCTCTGTGAGTCTTGGAGGGCTAGATCCAAGACTTGAAGTGGTTTTGATGTTTCCTCTGTGACTGCCTCACAGCCTTGGGCAAGTTACAGAGCGCTAACAGAATGGCGACTCCGCTGGGGAACATCTTCCCAGTAGTACATTTCAAGCTCCAGCTTTGATCACTGATGGTGGATAGTGACCAGACACAAGAGGGCTGAGATCATTCACCTGGTGAATCCAATCATCTCCAGACAGTGCCAGCTTGAAGACTCCACTGGAGGAAGAACCTGAAGCATGACCAAGCAGCCTAGAAAGACCAGGTACTCAAGTTCGAATTGCATTCAATACATATTTGGTTTTATCTGCAATCATGTCTTGTCTTTTTCTAAGCCTAGTCAGAAGTATATAGTTGAAGAGTACTTTGACCATCAGTCAATTGATGAGTCTCAAGAGATCATATCCCCAATTGTAGATTATGTACATGCTCATGCACCTGTGCACATCCCAGATGCACCTGTAGAAACCCTAGTGAGACATAAGCCTCCTGCTTTGTCTCCTACTCCTGCTGAACCTCTAGATGTTTGTAAGCCCCTTTCTTCATCTCCTATGCTTGCAAAAGTCCCAGACCGATACAAGCCTCTAGATTTGCCTCCTATTCTCCATGACCTCCCTGTCAATTACATTAATAATCTGCCTAGGTTTGATGGAGAAAACGAGAAGATCACTGCTGAAAAGCATATTCAAAACCTTGAAGATTTCCTTGACCTTTATGAGGTTGAGGAAGATGATGTCTCTGTCAGAATGTTTGCCCTGTCTCTGGGAGGTAAAGTTAAATATTGGTTTAAAAATATTCCAGTCACAAGCATCAGAAATTTTCAGCAGTTTATGCAAGTTTTCCTAGATAGATGGGTAGTCAAGGGAAATGTTTTCCTTATCCTAGAAGAGTATGAACACTTGAAAAAAAAGCCAGGGGAGACAATACATCAGTTTTCAGCCAGATTCAATAAGGTATATCATGCAATACCTGCTGATATAAGGCCACCCCCAGGATCTGCCCACTTGCATTACCTAGATTCCTTCGATCCTGAGATGACATTTCAGTTAAGAGAAAGGAACACTGCAAGCCTTGAAGAAATGCAGACCATTGCAGTTGATGTAGAAACCAACTTGCTGATCAAGAGGTCATAGTTGAAGGATAAAAAAATGGAGTAGTTGAAGTCATCAGAAGATAAACTGGAGATTTTGGCCTGTGCCGTGGAAACGCTGATGCAGAAGAGAAACATAAAAGAGGAGCTTGTTGTCCAAAGACATCTTGGTGCCTTGATTTCAAAGAAAGAAAGTGTCACAGTTCCCAAACATGTTACTGCACACCCTTGGTACCATGGTATGAATAATGATTCATTCATGTATTCAATCCACAACACAGTCAAAGATGAATCTCCATCTCAACTTGTAGAGGAACAACCGGCTGATATGATGTGCATGTTCGACGACATTCCTTACTTAGATTGTCCACCCAAGAGGGATCAGTATGATGACGATCAGGAAGCTGAAATAGAGGTTGACTGTTTAGAGGAATCGGTCGCATGTCATTGGCAGGGAGAAGATCATTTACAGTTCAGGTATGACAATCTGCCCATACACAACAGTCATGACAACGATAAGGAATGTGCAGAAAATGTCAAAGTAAGAGAAAACACTTTTCCCTTATGTTTTTCATCTTGTCAATTTCTGAAAAGAAACTCTAGGTCAGTTGTAAGCAGTAGAGACAAAATTTCCTTTGACAAATCAATTGATGATACCCTTAAGGATATGGAGGTTTTTCTGAACCCAGTATCGCAGCCTTGACATACATTGATTTTCAAATTCTTGATGGTAGCTCAGAGCCTGAGACAAATTACATTTCAAGTTTTGAAGAAGACTCTTGGACAAGTGTTGAAGGATAAATGCATAAAAGGTGAGGAAATTTCATTTGAGTCGGTGCAACAGTCTTGTTAGTTTTTTCATGATCCAATAGTTGATCGGTTGGATAGTTTGTGTGGTCAAAGTATTCCTTCATCATCCAGATATGGGATAAAATGCTGCTATGATATTGACATGGTTAGGAAATCAGATTTTTTGTCTTTTGCAGCAGAGGCATCATTTGATAAACCATCAGAGCATCCACAGTCATATGAGGAAGTATTGAAAGACACAGAATGCACAGGGGAAAAATCAAGTTTTGATGATGAGTATGTTTACAATTATAAGGCTGAAGTTGTAGATGCATGGTTTGATTTTGGGAATGCAACTGATCTACTGGTCATAGAAGATGTAGGAATGCATATCATGCATCAGGCTTTCATTGATCCTATAGCAGATTACATGGAGATTTATGTTATCTCACATTGCCAAGCCTGTTTACTTTATAACGAACAAATATGTCATCTACTGCCAGTGCATATTTCATCCCTAATATTCGTCAAGCAGGATGAGGAAGCCCAATCATGGGATCAACTGCTGAGTTGGCTCCATTGGCACTTTTTCATTACCTGATCGAAGCAATAACTATTAGATTAGGGTAGGTAGGAGTGTGCCAATAAGCTCATCAGGATGAGCATCTTTTCTTTCCCTTCTTTTCATGGTTTTATTTTTAATTTACAGTTTGGGGGCAGCCCAATGAGCATTTGGTCGGAAAAATTCAGAGTTCATGGATTCTAAACACCTCTTTCAGAGCTATTTTCCCCAGGTGGAGCCTATGTTAGGACCCTATACAATAGGGTATCAGTTTTCTGACTAATATGTATCTATTTCAGGGATATGTGTTCGCTCATGACGCATGGCGAAGGCAGCGGAAAACGCCCGACAATGACCGAGCATAAGATGGATGTTTGCGCACGAAATTCAAAGCAAGTTTTGGTTCATTTGCTTTGAAAGGAAAAAAAAATTACTCTTGGGTTTATTTGTCAAAGTTGCGTTTATCAGCAATTTTTTTGGTGAATTTGGAAAAAATTTGGCCCCTCGGCCTTTGCCTTTATGCAGAGTTTTATAAAGAAATTAACAAAATTTTCACCAAAAAGTTATAGTGGCCTAGGGCCAACCACCCGAATAGCCAACACCAAGGGTAAGCATGGTGTTATGCACACAACAAAAAGCGCACAAGCCAATGCCAACACCAAACCCCAAAGCCCAAGCCTCGGGCTCACTTCATTGACTTAATATGTATCTGTTGGTTCATTTAAACGCCTAACGTTCGGTTTACTGCATGCATGTGGGATTAATTCCCAAACTTCAAAAGTAAAAACAAATTACTCTGTGCGCCCAGGTGTTGGACAGAGTATAGGTGTCAATAATCATGGGCTCTATTACAGCTGGTTGGATGGATACACACCGTCAAACGAGGGAGAGAAAGATGATTCACGTATAGCTCAGCCAATCTATCCTCTCTTGCCCACAAGTGACAATCTAATCAGTACTACTACAAAATTTCCTTTTCCAGGCAAACAGGTACCAAGTCTGCCGATATGCCAGGATCAACAGTTCCATTTGAAGCAGCAGCATTTTCAATACAAGGCTCAACAACAACAGTCTCTGTGGTCTGCGAGTTTCCTTTGGTCGAGATCCGTAGGTTCTATAAAGCCAATTCTAGAAATGAAACAGATACCATCAGGAAATGCTTGTTGCAGTAATGGTTACTCACGGTTATGCATCAAAGTTTGACCTTGGCTCTTGTTCTCTATCTAAAACTTATTCTTGCTTTGTGGCCTTGTCCGAGCTATAAGTATTCTCCATCAGTGCTTTATAGACCAAGCACAATCAAGGGGCAACATTTGCTTGATTACGCGGATCCGGGTGATGTTGGTTTTGCAATGAGAGTTATTGGAAGGTCTGCTGGTAGAATTACCATTGGAATTTCATTTTCATGTGACTTCAGTTCAACATGAAACAATTTACAACCTGTATCCTATAGTGCGTTTGATACGTTTTCAGTTGCTCTTGATCTACCTTTGGCACTTGGCACGCCCATCACATGGCTGCTGCCTCCATTTTATACTGCGTCAAATGTGTTACCTGAACGGACTGAATCATCTTTTCGTAGGAGCTCAACAAGTCACAAAGGACACATCATTTATTTCTATTTTAAAAGGTAATTCCACATATGGCGATTCCATCAGTGTTATGGGTGGTTGTGTCAAAAATTCCAAAAGAAACACTATTGGTTGCATTGAAGCTAAAGACCATGCGATAGGGAGAGTTGAAATTGCTGCTTGTGTGCAGGTTGCTGAGATATCTCAGTTTAAAATTGAGACCGAATATTTCCGCTTTCGTGTTGCTAAGCTTTATGTGGGAACTCATCGGCACCTAAAATATAACATATCATAATGATCTGGGCAATCCTTTCCTTCAAGCCCGTGGTCCTGTTAGACTACTTGATGACACCGACCATCCTGATGTTGTTTCAGTTAAAGTCACTGGTGTTGAAAACAAGGGCATGTCAACCATTGGTTCTTTTTATGTGCAGGCCTTGAAACAGGGAAGGGCTCTTGTTCATTTTACTTTGCAAAATAACCCACAATGAACTGAATTTATTCTGATTCAAATTGGTGCATATATCAGCCCACGAAATCCAGTTCTTCATGTTGGGGGTTGTCATAATTTCAGTATCACGGGGAAATGTTTGCATGAAGGTGAACATGGCTACTGGTCTTGTGCAAATGGAGGCATTGTTGTTAGCAGCCAACAAAGAAACGATCATCTCCAGAATCCGATGGCAACATGTGTTGTTATACTTGAAAATAGTAGCTGCAGAAACGGTGCCAGATTGTGCCTAGATTGCTTATAGTCTAGTTGAGAGTGAGCCATCAGACTTGAAGAAGAAGATCCTAATAAGTCTAAACCTGGAGTATTATCCGATGGTATAGTGGCCACAAAAGAAGTGGGAAATAGGGGTGTAGACATATTACAATCTGTTGTTTCTGATGCAAAGTGTCGTACAACAGTACAACTTCTTCTAGTACAGGTTATCACAGAGATGTATCATATGCAAGGAGAATAGTTGTTTAGAATGATTGAACAAATGCGAGGAAAGTCATCTGCATGAGGAAATGGGTTCATTGAAGAAGCAGCTTGCTGAAATTGAGTATCCTTGATGCTTAAAAGATCGCTCTTAGACCAAGACCGTATGCGCATCTACGGTGCAATGTTCACCTTCTCCTCTCCCACGTCACTTCCCACTAAGCTACCCCACGTCCCATCCCCCTACGTCATAACCCACTCACCATTCCCCTCCCTATGTCATATCCCACTACCCCCTTCACACTCCCTCCCTCACATTTCCCGTGCACCTTCCATACCCGCGCCCCTCATCCACTTACCATACGTTTAAATCCACGCTCTAAATTAATTCTGGAGCCCCCCCCACCTTCCGGAATTTAACGAGGGGGGGGGGTCCGAAATTTAAAATAAAGACCGTGCAAATCTAAACGGCCCATTAACAAACATCCAGATCAACGACCCAGGTTCAATTCCGGACCCCC
>SNQJ01S0000926.1:90971-129543 GCA_010110895.2 Picea sitchensis
CCGCCAGAAAACCTCTTTTGCATATTTTTACCATTTTTGCTCATTTTTACCATGTCATCTTCCAGATCGGTTTCTGGGCAAACGGGGACGGATTTTAAAAATCCGAGAGAGGTTTTTGCTCAGGACAGGCTGAGGAACAAAAACCTCTTCCAGTTATTGCAACAGGGTCACGAGAAGAGAACATCCAAGACATCTTTGAGGCCTATTTTTCCATATTTTCCATTTTTCATTTCAGTCCCGATCTTTCAGGAGATGTCACGGCCAGCTGGGGACGAATTTGGCAAAACCGAAAGAGGTTTTTGTCCAGAACATGCCCTTATACATCAACCTCTTTCATTTTTCTCCCAGGTGTCTTCATTTAAGAGATAATCACATGATATCGGACCCCTGTTTGGAAGAAAAACGGTCCATTTTTCATGGCAGAAAACTCCGAATTTCGTGGGAGTGGTGGTTGTTTTTGGCCGAGGTGGTTAAACCGACTTGCGAAACTTGTTGGGATGATATATATTATTAATTGAGATGATTTGAATGTAAAAGGTTTGGATCTTCATGCCCTGTGGCTATCAATATGTAACATTTTTGAAGAGATCTGTCATTAATGAAAGGAAGGCTCTTTACAGGATTCTTGTGTATGTTCACTAGTGATGTGATTTTCTCAGTTAAATGTTTTCTCGCTCTGTAATCATCTTATTTTTCTGAAACTAATCTTTAAGAGTAACGTATGTCTCAGGATTTATCTCTGATACCCTCTTCCCGATTCTAAAAGATTTAAATGTTTATCTTCTGATGTTTTCGATTAAGGAATTATTAACTGCTTCTGAGTCGAATTTATCCTTCTCACCCTTTCTTCTGTCCATCATTTAAGCTGCAAAATATCCTGTGAGTATATCATCTCGCCCTGTGGAAGTCATATTTCCTTGTTTATGGCTGTATTTCATTCCTAATTAATTACAGACCCCATAGCCCAATGGAGGAGTAGACTGTCTCAACCAATTCAAAAACACTTTGACAACAAAGCCCTTTGTTTTCATTAACTAGCCTAATATCCCTTCAAACAAAGCTATATCAGACAGAGAGATCCCTCTATGAGTCTTGGAGGGCTAGATCCAAGACTCGAAGTGGTTTTGATGTTGCCTCTGTGACTTCCTCACAGCCTTGGGCAAGTTACAGAGCGCTAACAGAATGGTGACTCCGCTGGGGAACATCTTCCCAGTAGAACATTTCAAGCTCCAGCTCTGATCACTGATGGTGGACAGTGACCATACACAAGAAGGTTGATATCATTCACCTGGTGACTCCAATCATCTCCAGACAGTGCCAGCTCAAAGACTCCACTGGAGGAAGAACTTGAAGCATGACCAAGAAACCTAGAAAGACTGGGTACTCAAGTTCGAATTGCATTCAAGACATATTTGGTTTTATCTGCAATCATGTCTTGTCTTTTTCTAAGCCTGGTCAGAAGTATATAGTTGAAGATTACTTTGACCATCAGTCAATTGATGAGTCTCAAGAGATCATATCCCCAATTGTAGATTATGTACATGCTCATGCACCTGTGCATATCCCAGATGCACCTGTAGAAACCCTAGTGAGACATAAGCCTCCTGCTTTGTCTCCTACTCCTGCTGAACCTCTAGATGTTTGTAAGCCCCTTGCTTCATCTCCTGTGCTTGCAAAATTCCCAGACTGATACAAGCCTCTATATTTGCCTCCTATTCTCCATGACCTCCCTGTCAATTACATTAATAATCTGCCTAGGTTTGATGGAGAAAACGAGAAGATCACTACTGAAAAGCATAGTCAAAACCTTGAAGATTTCCTTGACCTTTATGAGGTTGAGGAAGATGATGTCTCTGTCAGAATGTTTGCCCTGTATCTCGGAGGTAAAGTTAAAGATTGGTTTAAAAACCTTCCAGTCACAAGCATCAGAAATTTTCAGCAGTGTATGCAAGTTTTCCTAGATAGATGGGTGGTCAGGGGAAATGTTTTCCTTATCCTAGAAGAGTATGAACACTTGAAAAGAAAGCCAGGGGATACAATACATCAGTTTTCAACCAGATTCAATAAGGCATATCATGCAATACCTGCTGATATAAGGCCACCCCCAGGATCTTCCCACTTGCATTACCCAGATGCCTTCGATCCTGAGATGACATTTCAGTTAAGAGAAAGGAACACTGCAAGCCTTGAAGAAATGTAGAGCATTGCAGTTGATGTAGAAACCAACTTGCTGATCAAGAGGTCACAGTTGAAGGATAAAGAAATGGAGCAGCTGAAGTCATCAGAAGATAAACTGGAGATTTTGGCCCCTGCCATGGAAACGCTGATGTAGAAGAGCAACATAAAAGAGGAGCTTGTTGTCCAAAGACATCTTGGTGCCTTGATTTCAGAGAAATAAAGTGTCACAGTTCCCAAACATGTTACTGCACACCCTTGGTACCATGGTATGAATAATGATTCGTTCATGTATTCAATCCACAACACAGTCAAAGATGAATCTCCATCTCAACTTGGAGAGGAACAACCGACTGATATGATGTGCATGTTCGACAACATTCCTTACTTAGATTGTCCACCCAAGTGGGATCAGTATGATGACGATCAGGAAGCTGAAATAGAGGTTGACTGTTTAGAGGAAGCGATTGCATGTCATTGGCAGGGAGAAGATCATTTACAGTTCAGGTATGACAATCTGCCCATACACAACAGTCATGACAACGATAAGGAATGTGCAGAAAATGTCAAAGTAAGTGAAGACACTTTGCCCTTATGTTGCTCATCTTTTCAATTTATGAAAATAAACTCTAGGTCAGTTGTAAGCAGTAGAGACAAAATTTCCTCTCACAAATCAATTGATGATACCCTTAAGGATATGGAGGTTGTTCTGAACCCAGTATCGCAGCCCTTGACATACATTGATTTTCAAATTCCTGATGGTAGCTCAGAGCCTGAGACAAATTAGATTTCAAGTTTTGAAAAAGACTCTTGGAAAAGTGTTGAAGGATAAATGCATAAAAGGTCAGGAAATTTCATTTGAGTCGGTGCAACAGTCTTGTCAGTTTTTTCATGATCCAATAGTTGATCGGTTGGATAGTTTGTGTGGTCAAAGTCTTCCTTCATCATCCAGATATGGGATAAAACGTTGTTATGATATTGACATCGTCAGGCAATCAGATTTTTTGTCTTTTGCAGCAGAGGCATAATTTCATAAACCATCAGAGCATCCACAGTCGTATGAGGAAGTATTGAAAGACACAGAATGCACAGGGGAAAAATCGAGTTTTGATGATGAGTATGTTTACAATTATAAGGCTGAAGCTGTAGATGCATGGTTTGATTTTGGGAATGCAACTGATCTACTGGTCATAGAAGATGTAGGAATGCATATCATGCATCAGGATTTCATTGATCCTATAGCAGATTACATGGAGATTTATGTTAGCTCATGTTGTCAAGCATGTTTACTTTATAACGAACAAATATGTCACCTATTGCTAGTGCATATTTCAGCCCTAATTTTCGTCAAGTAGGATGAGGAATCCCAATCATGGGATCAACTGCTGAGTTGGCTCCATTGGGACTTTTTCATTACCTGATCGAAGCAATAACTGTTAGATTAGGGTAGGTAGGAGTGTGCCAATAAGCTCATCAGGATGAGCATCTTTTCTTTCCCGTCTTTTCATGGTTTTATTTTTAGTTTACAGTTTGGGGGCAGCCCAATGAGCAGCTGGTCGGCAAAATTCAGAGTTCATGGATTCTAAACACCTCTTTCAGAGCTATTTTCCCGAGGTGGAGCCTATGTTAGGACCCTATACAATAGGGTATCAATTTTCTAACTAATATGTATCTATTTCAGGTATATGTGTTCGCTCATGACGCATGGAGAAGGCAGCGGAAAACGCCCGACAATGAACGAGCATAAGATGCATGTTTTCGCGCGAAATTCAAAGCAAGTTTTGGTGCATTTGGTTTGAAAGGAAAAAAAATTTTACTCTTGGGTTTATTTGTCAAAGTTGGGTTTATCAGCTATTGTTTTGGTGAATCTGGCAAAAATTTGGCCCCTCGGCCTTTGCCTTTATGCAGAGTTTTATAAAGAAATTAACAAAATTTTCACCGAAAAGTTTTAGTGGCCTAGGGCCAACCACCCAAATTGCCAACACCAAGGGTAAGCATGGTGTCATGCACCCAACAACAAGCGCACAAGCCAATGCCGACACCAAACCCCAAAGCCCAAGCCTCGGGCTCACTTCATTGACTTAATATGTATCTGTTGGTTCATTTAAAAGCCTAACGTTCGGTTTACCGCATGCATGTGGGATTAATTCCCAAACTTCAAAAGTAAAAACGGATTACTCTGTGCGCCTAGGTGTTGACCAGAGTATAGGTGTCAATAATCATGGGCTCTATTACAGCTGGTTGGATGGATACACACCATCAAACGAGGGAGACAAAGATGATTCACGTATAGCTCAGCCAATCTATCCTCTCTTGCCCACAAGTGACAATCTAATCAGTACTGCTGCAAAATTTCCTTTTCCAAGCAAACAGGTACCAAGTCTGCCGATATGCCAGGATCAACAGTTCCATTTGAAGCAGCATCATTTTCAATACAAGGCTCAACAACAATAGTCTCTGTGGTCTGCGAGTTTCATTTGGTCGAGATCCGTAGGTTCTATAAAGCCAATTCTAGAAATGAAACGGATACCATCAGGAAATGCTTGTTGCAGTAATGGTTACTCACGGTTATGCATCAAAGTTTGACCCTGGCTCTTGTTCTCTATCTAAAACTTATTCTTGCTTTGTGGCCTTGTCCGAGCTATAAGTATTCTCCATCAGTGCTTTATAGACCAGGCACAATCAAGGGTCAACATTTGCTTGATTACGCCGATCCGGGTGATGTTGGTTTTGCAATGAGAGTTATTGGAAGGTCTCTTGGTAGAATTACCATTGGAATTTCATTTTCAGGTGACTTCAGTTCAACAGGAAACAATTTACAACCTGTATCCTATAGTGCGTTTGATACATTTTCAGTTTCTCCTGATCTACCTTTGGCACTTGGCATGACCATCACATGGTTGCTGCCTCCATTTTATACTGCGTCAAATGTGTTACCTAAATGGACTGAATGATCTTTTCGTAGGAGCTCAACAAGTCACAAAGGACACATCATTTATTTCTGTTTTAAAAGGTAATTCCATAGATGGCGATTCCATCAGTGTTATGGGCGGTTGTGTCAAAACTTCAAAAAGAAACATTATTGGTTGCATTGAATCTAAAGACCACGCGACAGGGAGAGTTGAAATTGTTGCTTGTGTGCGGGTTGCTGAGATATCTCAGTTTAAAATTGAGACTGAATATTTCCCCTTTCGTGTTGCTAAGCTTTATGTGGGAACTCATTGGCACCTAAAATATAACATATCATGATGATCTGGGTAATCCTTTCCTTCAAGCCCGTGGTCTTGTTACACTACTTGTTGACACCGACCATCCTGATATTGTTTCAGTTAAAGTCACCGGTGTTGAAAACAAGGGCATGTCAACCATTGGTTCTTTTTATGTGCAGGCCTTTAAATAGGGAAGGGATCTTGTTCATTTTACTTTGCAAAATAACCCACAACGAACTGAATTTATTCTGATTCAAATTGGTGCATATATCAGCCCACGAAATCTAGTTCTTCATGTTGGGGGTTGTCATAATTTCAGTATCACGGGGAAATGTTTGCATGAAGGTGAACATGTCTACTGGTCTAGTGCAAATGGAGGCATTGTTGTTAGCAGCCAACAAAGAAACGATCATCTCCAGAATCTGATGGAAACATGTGTTGTTATACTTGAAAATAGTAGCTGCAGAAATGGTGCCAGATTGTGCCTAGATTGCTTATAGTCTAGTTGAGAGTGAGCCATCAGACTTGAAGAAGAAGATCCTAATAAGTCTAAACCTGGAGTATTAGCCGATGGTATAGTGGCCACAAAAGAAGTGGGAAATAGGGGTGTAGACATATTACAATCTGTTGTTTTTGATGCAAACTGTCGTAAAACAGTACAACTTCTTCTAGTACAGGTTATCACAGATATGTATCATATGCAAGGAGAATAGCTGTTTAGAACGATTGAACAAATGCGAGGAAAGTCATCTGCATGAGGAAATGGGTTCACTGAAGAACCATCTTGCTGAAATTAAGTATCCTTGATGCTTAAAAGATCGCTCTCAAACAAAGACCATCTTTGCATCTACGCTGCAACGTTCACCTTCTCCTCTCCCATGTCACTTCCCACTAAGCTACCCCACGTCCCATCCCCCTACGTCATAACCCACTCACCATTCCCCTCCCTATGTCATATCCCACTACCCCGTTCACACTCCCACCCTCACATTTCCCGTGTACCTTCCATACCCGCTCCCATCATCCACTTACCATACGTTTAAATCCACGCTCTAAATTAATTCCGGAGCCCCCCCCACCTTCCGGAATTTAACGAGGGGGGGGGAGGGGTCCGGAATTTAAAATAAAGACCGTGCAAATCTTAACGGCCCATAAATGAACATCTATATCAATGACCCAGATTCAATTCCGAAACCCCCTGGGTGTTCGACATTTAACNGGGGTCCGGAATACCGTCCTCCCGCCAGAAAACCTCTTTTGCATATTTTTACCATTTTTGCCCATTTTTACCATGTCATCTTCCAGATCGGTTTCTGGGCAAACGGGGACGGATTTTAAAAATCTGAGAGAGGTTTTTTCTCAGCACGGGATGGGGAACAAAAACCTCTTCCATTTGTTTCAACGGGGTCACAAGAAGATAACATCAAAGACATCTTCAAGGCCTATTTTTTCAGATTGTCCATTTTTCGTTTCAGTCCCGATCTTTCAGGAGCCGTCACGCCCAGCTGGGGATGAATTCGATGAAACTGAAAGAGGTTTTTGTCCAGAGCATGCCCTTATACAATAACCTCTTTCATTTTTCTCCCAGGTGTCATCATTGAAGAGAGAATCATGTCCGATCGGACCCCTGTTTCGCAAAAAAACGATCCATTTTTCATCGCAGAAAACTCCGAATTTCGTGGGAGTGGTGGCTATTTTTGGCCGAGGCGGTTAAACCGACTTGCGAAACTTGTTGGGATGATCTATATTATTAATTAATATGATTTGAATGTAAAAGGGTTGGATCTTCACGCCCTGTGTCTATCAAGCTGTAACATTTTTGAAGAGATCTGTCATTAATGAAAGGAAGGCTCTTTACAGGATTCTTGCGTATGTTCACTAGTGATGTGATTTTCTGAGTTAAATGTTTTCTCGCTATGTAATCATCTTTTTGTTTTGAAACTAATCTTTAAGAGTAACGTATGTCTCAGGATTTATCTCTGATACCCTATTCCCAATTCTAAAAGATTTAAATGTTTATCTTCTGATGTTTTCGATTAAGGAATTCTTAACTGCTTCCGAGTCGAATTTATCCTTCTCACCCTTTCTTTTGTCCATCATTTAAGCTGCAAAAGATCCTGTGAGTATATCATCTCACCCTTTGGAAGTCATATTTCCTCGTTTATGGCTGTATTTCATTCCTAATTAATTACAGACCCCATAGCCCAATGGAGGAGTAGACTGTCTCAACCAATTCAAAAACACTTTGACAACAAAGCCCTTTGTTTTCATTAACTAGCCTAATATCCCTTCAAACAAAGCTATATCAGACAGAGAGATCCCTCTCTGAGTCTTGGAGGGCTAGATCCAAGACTCTAAGTGGTTTTGATGTTGCCTCTATGACTGCCTCACAGCCTTGGGAAAGTTACAGAGCGCTAACAGGGACCAAGTCCCAAGTGATATATTTCAACAAGGAATGATGCTTATATTCCATGGATATGTCCCACTCTATAATACCATGGGCCTTGTTATCCCCATTTTGTGGGATAACTAAGGAGATCATGTTTGGAGGCCCTCAAGTTGCATATATGGAGTGTCGAAATAGTACATGACGAACAATATCCACTTTCATAGATGGAGATGCTTCTCACCACCACATAGGTCATATATTTTCATATGGAATCCAGCACACTAGCTATCTTTCGAGAGGCAATGGGCCTTGATCCATGAGGTACAAGTCAGGTATTATGGAAAGTGTCATTTAAATATTTGAGGCATTTGAGTATGTTATATATTAGAATTCTTTAGATTGCATGACATATGCTTGGACATAATTCCTTTTTCCCTATTTAACCTTGGTGGTTGACATTGTGCCCTATTAAGTGGTCTTCCTTAGAAATGGGTTTTCTACTAGGAACTCCCTTGAAGAGCCAATGTTTCGTTCATGGCCATACTTACCAATTTTCATCACTTAAACCCCCCATGTTTCCTTATCTCTTGGGATTTTAGGGTGTATTGACAAAATAAGGGTTTTTTTTTCATTCTACGGGAAGAAGGGGCTAAGGCCGAGATATATGTTTTTTGTGTAAAAGATAAAATCCTATGTATAAACGTTCTAGATGCTTCACCAAGCGATCCCCCAAGAAAGAAATGAAACACTTCTATGTAAGAAAAGGGGGACCCACAAGAGTAATATAATGCTTAGGGGTTTAGATTAAGGATAGGAGGTCTCATCATGAGTTCAACTATCATAATCATGGGTACTTAGTGGTATGACATTGCCATCATCTTGCCACCAAGCCAAGGTATTGGATCTTAGTTGCACAATTGAGAGAAAGGGGGTCCCATCAGGAGCCAACCTTCTCATTTCTACAAAAGTATTCATGAGTGACACTATCATTATATGGACACCACACTAGGACAATGACCTTCAAATCATCCTTAAAACATGAAAAAAGAAAATAATGGAAAAATTATGGGCTTGGAAAAAATTGCATTACAAACAAAGGTGCCACACACCCTCTACAAAGGCACCCATGAATGAGATACTACAACTCCTTGTATGTCATGAACCCCATTCCCAATGAATATTGATCCTTAACCACTTCATCCACTTTAATTGGATTATAGAGGAATCTCTTGGAAACACTCCTTGACCTAGGGATATATCTACCCAATAGGACACATCATCAAACCTACCATATCCAATCTTGGAAATTCACATAACATATTTGAGAACTCAATCGTTTGAAAAGGTAATATTTGATGCACATGCTTAGGTGGCTCATTTATTGACTTTATTTACTTATCAAGATATTTTGACTTGAGATCCTTGGAGGGCATGCTTATTTGTCTTTGTGATCTAGTTGGTGGACAGTTTTGGAGGAAGAATCCTAGATTGGGCTTCCATGGGGCTTGACACCCACAGGTGGATTCCAAGGGCCTGCATGCCATATGAGAGAGAAATAAATTTGGATGCCTAGAATACATTTTGGATGACATAACCTATCCCTCACATGCCAAATGTTTTTCCTAGGAGAGGTAAAATGTCACCTTCAGAGGCATGACGTCATTTAGGAGGGCTAGGGTTTGGTGGTGACACTTTTATTCATTGGCACAAGTATGTTTTAAAAAAAATGAGGCTTTGAACATGAGGAAGTGACTTGGATTATTTACAGGTGGCTTTGGGAATCCTAACTACACTCCTCCAACACCAACAACTTGCTCCTAGTGTCAAAACGTCATCTAAAGGGGTGACGTCGCCTTAAGTTATGGTTTATTTTTGTGTAGAAGTAAATTTAAGTGAATTGTTTAATATTGTTGGTGTAAAGGGGAGAGATTAGGGTTGTTGACCCATAGTCTTGTGGTTTACCCTAAATTTATGTGGAAAAACTATGTTAGTGACATTTTGTATAAATAGAGATAATAATATCTCATTTCAAAACATAACTGTCCCATCTTGGAAAGGTAATTGGACTGAAATTTGCTCTATCTTTAGATATTTCTCTATATTTCTCTTGTGTATGACTAATGCACTAGCCTTGGAAGGCTCTTGTTTGCTATTGTGGTGGTTTATCTTAGCATTTTCCTTGAATTGGTAATGATTATTTGCATTGTATTATCATTTTGCTTTAAGACAAGGTTGTTTTGCTAGAGATAGGTGGGAAGTATAAAGGAATACACCTGCACCTTAGCATGCATCATTTTATTCATAAATTTGATTGGATTGACAAGGTTTTTCTAAGAAAAATGTAAGTGCATACAACCTCTTAGCCTAAACCCTAGCTAGGGATACTTGCCTTTGGGAATAAGAGGTTTTACACCCCTAAAGAGGTAGTACCTTTAGTTATTTATTTTCTTGACTCCATTAACCCAATCATTAAAGGAACTAGTCATCACTTGTTGCATTGCAGATATAAAATTGTTTCTTCGGGAGACACAAAATTTCATGGTTTTGATGTTCTTCCTAGTGGAATCAAATATATGCTATAAAAGCTTTCTTGAGCCACTAGGGAATTTCATTGATCTAAGTATTTAGAAATTATTTTAGAAATTTAACCTACACACATTAGGGTTGCATAATAACCTAACAAAAATGTTCAATAATTCCTAATTTAACCGTTGAAAATTGCCTAAAATCTGCCCGCATAATCTAATAAGTATAACACATATTTTGGCAAGTTTTCAGCAAGTTTTAGTGGTTAAATATATTTCTGTAATAAATTTTTTTTACAGACATAAGGATGATAAATATCAGTTTAGTTATATTTTTCTGACATCCTTTCTCTTTGTGCCAAAGTCTTCTTCTATCATTGTTGAGCTAAACTAGTTTTTACTAGCTTGTCTTGTGCTTATTCAATTGAAATTTTAGCACTTATATTGAAACCCTTATTATATTTTATGTGATGATATATATCATTGATTATTGTTTCATTTAGGTACATAAAGATTAAATTTATTTTCCACCTAAAATTACTATATTCAAGTGTGGATTCTCTTGTGTCTGAGGTAGGTAAAAACACCCTTTGCAAGCCTCCAAAGACTTGGAAACCTTAAACCACCTAGAAATGAGTCATCAAAGACATATTTCCTCTTACATCACTAACATTTAAGGGGGTACTTATATTCTTTCCATTCCATCCATATTAATCCCCCAGGGTCACCGAGATCGCCTCCCTGGAGTGACCTAGTCACCCTCGAAGTGCGGGACATATATCGAGGTGACATTGGGTATATTTTCCATTTTTCTTTCCATGTTGGTGGTTGAGTTGAATTTTTTCCAACCTACACCTTGTGAAATACCATTTTCGTGGCACTACTAGGGAGGATTTTCAATCCTCTTAGTTCCCTAATGATGCTTTGGCATGCTTCCCTCCCAAAGCCTCTATCCCTTAACTTTCCTGGCGACTCCATTCAAGAATGTTCCATTTTTCCACCCTTGATAAGTTTCCCTTGAATCTTTTCTGGTGACTCCACTTTCCATGAACACACATTTCCCTCTTTCCCCTTTCTCTCCTTTGGTGAGACTTGATCTCACCTAGGGACTCCATTGAGGAATGTTTTCAGTGAATTGAATTATGGAACCATGGGATGAACCCTCATCAAGAACTTGTTATGAATCGAAGGTGTCATTTTTACATATGGAAAAGGAAAAGTATGCTAAGGAAATTATGAATCACATAAGATAGTTGTTTCTTGCCCTTTACAATGAAGAAGCAATCGAAGAACATACATATGAATAAATTCATCAAGAAGAGAAGACGATGAGTTTTGACCCTTTCGAAGATATTTATGATGCTTTATTCCATGACCTTGGAAGTGAAGAAGTATTGGAGAAAACCTTGGATATGATAGATCCTCTGGAAGGAAGGCTAAGAAATAACTATGCAATAAGAATCATGCCTCTTATGATGAAGAGGCAATGGATTAGCATGTCCATAAGAAGAAATAATAATTATGATAAAGCACAACATATTTAGGCATCATTATCTTTTCTCCCACTTGATGAAGGTGAGTTTTACCAACCTTGATCTCATGTTGCACATGATGTTTAAGAAGTGATTAATATGGGAAAAATCCCCCTAAAATGTCTAAGGAATAGGGAGAGAAATAAATCCCTTAAAAGATTGATCTACCTTTAATCTACCCCAAAACCATCTAGACTAAGTGATAAGCGAAAGATGGAAGAGAGGATAAATGAGTGCAACTTCAATCCTTACGGTTGATGTAGACCTCTTCCACTTGTATTTGCCTCCTATATCACATATCTTCTCCCAAAGCTAACCTGCAAGGGGTTAAGAATACAATGAAACAACATATACAATCTCTAATGCTCACTTTAAAAGTCTAAATATAGATATAAATGATGAAATTAACAAGAACATGTAAACATAGGGTTTTGGGGAAAAGATAATCTCTTTTATTCAAATTCAAGATAAAAAGGTTACAACCTTTGCTTGCGACTGCTCTACGAACCAAGTATGGAATCCTCCATCATGGCTCCAAGTGCATCAATCCCACATTATATTCTCACAACCAACATACCATCAAGGGAAGGAGGAAGGGTTTCATAGGGAGAATTGTTGGAGGGGAAAGATGAGGCTAAAAATGAGAGAAAGATGACAATCTTGGGCTAACTAGCATGTAACATGTGTGTGTATGCTGGTTATTAGTGCAGTAGGATGCGTACACTATCCAAAAAAGGGTTTTTTAGAAGGAAGAATGAGTATTATTTTTTGAAAAGTATGAAAATGGATGGGATAATGTATTATATCCATAGATGTGGCATTTTTGGAATATAACAAATGCTCCCTAATGTGTGAGGTCAGAAGAAGAATTGATGGTAAAAATAAATTACAATACATTTACAAAGTGGGAAGGCATAGAGTGTTCATGAGCCCAATACGAGTGTTCATGAGCGTGTCATTTGAAAAATAATGATAATCTCTCCAAGGATGACATACCCATGCTCAGGATAAAATAAGCACGGCTACCAATCAAGTACACTATAGATCCATGTCATGTAAAATACTCATGACTAGGAGACAAATTTGAATGTATATAAAAAGTTTATCAACGAAAAATACACAATGGATCTACATGTCAAAATCATATCAATATATACAAATACAATGTGATATCCATCCTTAGGAAGTATCAATGCCCGTGGCTAGAGATGATAACTTCATATCTTGAACAACAACTTCAATATATTCAAAACTTAGGTACGAGTACAATAGGAGTGTAAGAATCACTATTGTGAGGTCTTCGACATGTCGTCATGGAAAGACTGGAGGACCTTGCTCATCAGGAATATAACTTAATTTATTTTGAATCTGAACTTGACTAGGCTCTTGGGATGGATGACTCATGAAAGTCAAGAGATCAAGAACAGAATGGTCGACTCAAGTTGGATAAAACTTCCCTTTGGAGAAAAACATGACAAAATGATGAGACTCAAGAAACATATATTTTACATAAGTCTGTGATAGAAGAGGCACCACAAACTCTCCATATGTTTGGAAGAGTAACCAAATGAAGGAGGACACGTCTCTATGTAACAAGAACAACTTCCTAATGTCATACTATATCCCAATGCTTGTAGAAAGAAAAAAAAGATGTTCTTTTTCCAAGGGATACTATCTTGCTACCGATAAGAGAGAATATATATCCCATCCCCTCTTTTTGGAATATTTGATTTTTTTGTATTTTTCAAATTTTTAACGAGCTTGAAAAATAATAAAATAATTCTATGTTACAAAGGAGGAATGAGTGTCAGGGCAAGGAAACTAGTTCCAAGTGCATGGAACATACTAATACTCAATTCAAGGAGACATGTGCAGGGTAATGACACTTGGGAAAATTCCTCCATGGTTCAAGGTGTCAGATCATAGGGACAAAAAGTTCTACAAGGATTGCATCAAATGAATGATTTAAAGGTTTAGTAATAACAACATGGGGCCGAAATGAAACCAAATATTCAAGGATGATACATGCGATTTGATTAAGTATGACACAACATGACTCCTTCCATGTAAAGTTTTATGAGCCCAAAGAAGGTAAGCTCGATGGTTTTTCACATTTTAGAGAGTCTAAAAAACACTAAAACAAGACTCTGAAGTGTTCCTTTTTTGTAATTAGTATAGTTGATTAGAAAAAGGGTTAGACTTATATCGAAACGACATATCTTCAAAACCATTTTAATAACTGTGACAAAGAAAAGACCACTCGACTATCTTTTCAATTTTAAGAAGTCTGAAAAGAGCTTAACTATGTACTCACAACATTTTTCAAAATTTAGTCCCCTTAGCTCGAAAAAGTATAAAACATAACTTAGGAGAATTTTGCAGGTGAGACATGTCTCCCAAGGTGTACCTTTCTCCTCTATAATCTATTGGCTGGAAAAACCATTAAACTTATACCAAATAGATATTATTTCTAGACCATTTAATGAGTGTGAAAGGAAAAAGGTCACTTGACGACATTTTCATATTTATGGATTATGAAAAGAGATTAAATATGGACTCCATGGGGGTTCATTTTTCATAGATAATCTCCAAGGCCTAAAAAAGAGATAAACCAAAACCAGTAAGAATGACCGTTTTTCAAAAATTGAGTCCCTCATGCCCAAAAAAGTGTTAAACTTACACCTGAGAATACTCTCCTAGAGAACCGAAGCTCCTAGGGAATACCTTTATTCATAAATTAACCATATGGATCGAAAAAGGGGTAAACTACCTCCAGATAAATGTGCCTTCAAATTTTAGTTTGATGAGCTTGAAGGGCAACAAGATCGCTCAATAATATTTTAAATTTTAGAGAGTCTGAAAAGGGATTAAATAATACTCCAGTGGGGCTTCTTTTCTTAAGTAATCCAAATGAGACAGAAAATAATAAATAAGTTCTTTTTAGATGTTTCTTTAAAATTTTAAGTGATCTTGAAAGACAACAAACCATGCTCTCAATGATTCCATTGGGTATGAGCCATAAAAGATGAAGAAGAATGGATATTCAACACAAAGTCATGGTAGGACTAAAAGGATTCCCAAGCCTATGGAAAACTCACAACATGGATGCCAAAATGAAGAAAAGGGCCTACCTAGGGAATCCATGTAGAGGAAGGGTATACAACCTAATTATGACACTTCTAAAGAAGCATAGAAGGTTTTGTGTCTCACTTCGATGGGAATGATCCTATGGAAACATGGAAAAATTAAACAAAATGGAACATGCAAGGTGATGAGAACCTGACTTGTATGTAATTGTCGAAAAAACAATTACCATGGGATGATGTAAGTGTAACTCATCTCATAAAAACACCAAACCAAAAGAAAAATTTCATAAGAACGACCCAAAGATATTCAAAAAGAAATTCAAGTACCCACCAAACCAAGAATAGGAAAAAGAGGACCAAAATGGGGAAAAAAGAGCCAAAAAGGTCTTTAAATAGGGATAGACAACTCAGTTTAACCATTGCTAATTGGAAAATAACCAAAAATACAAAAAATCATCTTCTTTAAAACGTGGGTTCAAGGAGCTATGGTGGACAAAAGATCTTCAAACCTGAACCAAGTAATTACAAATGAGCTCTCTCATCCTTTCATTTCATCATTTATTTTCTATTTAATTGTTTATAGGGTGCCTTCCCTACAGAAAAGGTCATATTTGAATGTATGCGGGTTGTCCACGCTCAACACATGTATATACATGGGAAAAGTAAAGCTTAGCTTGCGCACATACATGACTATCTTAAATAAAACCCACATACATCTCTTTAAGATTAGAAAAAAAAAAAACAATGGACTAACCTCACAAAATTTTATGCAGCAGGATCTATGTTCACTGGCGATAGATAGAACATGAGGATTTATATGTATTGGTATAGGAGGATCCAAGGGCCATTTCCATGTTGAAGTAGTGTGTTGTGTGGAAGTTATTTCAGTGTCCATTCATGAGGGAACAACCTAGGTTGTTGAACCATTTGATATAGTATTATCACCCAGACACAGAGGCGTTCATGTTAGAGGGTCAATCATTGACTCTGATGTCTGAGGATATGTACTTTTTGACCGGCCTTTCAATGAGGGGGTAACCAGTTAAGTTGAGGGCCTTTCATATAGGTCCGCACAACATAGAATATTATATTGGCATGTACTGCGAGGCTGGCATGGGGAAAATAGGATCTCAGGTGCCAATTCATAAGATCGCAAGACTCAACATATGAATATTACTTTACATGATTGGGTGGATCACATGATCTACAATACTTCATCAGTACTCATGTGCACATATGAATTTTTCATCTCAGTATCTGCATGCCACCATTTTTTACTGGAGCATCACAATTCTCTCTTGTATGAAAAAATAATTGACTCACTATTGTAGAAGAACAAACAAAAAATTCATGTTTAGGACCGTGTTGTGCACTTTCCTTTTCAAGAGAGTTCCAATCCTTATCCCGTGAGAGACAATACAAGGCCATATTGCCTCCTTTATATCATTATGTAGGTGGGTAGCTTTGTTTCCTTAATCGGGTGCAAGGAGAGTGTAGGAGGCCTTCGATGACAAATTATTTGACTGGTGGGCCTGTCAAATTCCTGTGATTGAGGACTATCCTGATGCAAGGATCAGTTTCTTGAGGGATACCAATATTCCTATGCCCCTTGGTGAGGAGAGATGAGAGATATGTACACATTTATTTTATAGTTATTTTATTTTTAATTTTTAAATATTATCCTTTTTATGGTAGCATCAAAGTAATTATTCAGTAATTTTTTATATACAGACGTGGGACCGATATGACCAACCGAATCTTCCAATACCAGGCATCATCCTCGATAGGATGTTGGACCATAATCCATAGGAGGACCAACAACCGTGAGAGGACCACTAGTCAGAGAGGATAAGAGATTATTGCGACGAGTAGAGAGAAACTTTACATCTCTCACTTGTCTAGTGACCATGGAAGAGATAGAGGACCTGCCCCTAGCCATGAAACCATATGTTGTAGGGGTACCTAGGACTTGGGTTCAGTTGTTTCAATGTCTTATGAATGTTACAACTCATTACATTATGGATAATAGGCCTAGGCCATGGCTAGCATTGGACCACATATGTGTCGAGGGAACACTTTTTGTACTCTCTTATGTAGTGAGGGATTGATCCCAACGATGTATACCGACTCTATTTGAGGCTTTATGGACCAATTTTGTACTTATGAAATAATTTTTTGTACACATTATTATATATATACATATTTTTTCCTGATGGATAAAACCTTTTGTACAAATTCATTTACATGTGCCTATATGTGTGTGCTTTTAATTTTATGTGTGATAAATATGCCAATCTAATACATGTTTATCCAATGTATTAGTTAGTTGATTCGATCTCCTAGGAACATGAATATAAGTAATATAATCAAAATAGAATTCTGAGAGACATACCTAAGGAATCATTGGTTAAGGGTGGGTTATTAGACATGGTATATTCCATTTAAATGAGACAAAACAAGTTGAGCATCTATATAGACCTAGAGCTCAGGAATACCATGTGACAAATAATCACACAATAATTTTATTACGCCACTATACTCGGCAACATTATTGGTTTCTTCTCCTAGACAAATACCTACTGAAGACATCAATTGAACAAAGGGTGTGAATATCACCCAAGCTATGGAAGAAAGCCTCTGAGCGTGTCAGACAACACCATCTTCAAACCCAACATAGACCTCAGATTCACTTGACATCTTCCACAGTGAAAATAAACACAATAAACTACACATCCATAGAACAAAAAGACAAAAATGTATAAATAAAGATATACATTATATACAAGAATTCACACACAGGTGAATGATCTAAGAATAATACATCTTAAGGTAGATACAATTTATAGTCTTCGATAAAGAATTACCCTTGAAATGAACTAGTTTATAGGCACAGTTTTCTAAAACTTTCTTAACAATGAACGGTCTAAACCACATAGGTTTAAATTTTCCTTCCCCAAAAGGATATTTGTATTGGTCATAGACTAGTATAAGATTACTTTCAGAGAAAAATTGAGGGAGGAAAGACTTATAATACTGACACTTGAAATGTTGTTTGTGAGCCTTGTTGGCCAAGGTTGCATCTCAATGCTTCTCATTGAGTTGCTTGAGATGCAAAATATGCTCTTCAAGTAGAGTAGTGTCAAGAAATACTTCCACTGCCAACTTAAGAGATGGGATTTGGCACTCTATGGGAAATATTTCCTCCAGCTCATAAGCACGCTGGAAAGAAGAAAAACTAGTAGCAATCTTGACCGAGGTTCGATGAGCCCAAAGTGCTGAGTACAACATAAAATTCCAATTATATTTGGCCAAATTGATCATCCATTGAAGAAAAATATTGAGAGACTTATTAGAAACCTCCACTTTAACATTCACCTGTGGATAGTAGGGTGATTGATTTTCTTTCTTAAACCTTAGTTTTGATGTTAAATAAGACATCATATTAGTCTGGAAGTGACTTCCATGGTTTGTGCCAATCTCCTTTGGAATACCAAACATGGCTCCAATCTGGTTAAAAACGAAAAAGGGAAGTTGTCTCTTCGTCATTTATAAATGTCAACATGGCCTCGACCCACTTAGTGAAGTAGTCTACCACCATGATGATATAATGATTCCCCATAAATGAATATGGGTGGCATGTAGAAAAATCAATACCCCACTTGTTGAAGGGACCGACAAAAATAACTAGAAACATGGGAGCAGGGTGTTCCCACCTCTTCCAAGAGAATATCTAGCATGGGTGACACTTCTCAACTACTTCTACACAATCTTTGATCAACGAGGGACAAAAGTCTCCGACGTGAATAATTTTATGGGTTGTTTCAAACCCAGACAAGTGACCACCACATGATCTAGTGTGGGATTCATTCAACAAAAGATATACCTCTTAGTGAGTGAGACAATGAAGAATAATGCAATCCACTCCTCGACGATATAAAGTATCATGATGATAAGATAGTTATGTTCTTGATAGCGTATTTGTCCATGCCCATTGTGAGAAAAAGAATAAGGGAACCTAAAAGTATGAAGATACAAAAGTATATATGCATACCAACTGTTAAAAGATGAAATAAGGAAAATATCCCCATTGATCAATAACTATTCAGGGAACTTTTACCACTTTCGATCGAAAGTTATAAAATTATCTCAACAAAAATCAAGGAATTTTTAGATTTCGTAAAAATAAAATCTAAGCCAAGTTATTATAGGATGACTATCCATCGAATGATTTTCCTCTCGATGATCCATCATGTCAATACATATTCAAACAGGTTCATGAAAACTATGAAGGTGGTCATGCGAAGTAGATGTAATGATGTAACCATTGGACATCATGAACAACTTCCAAAGCAAGTTTCTCAACATGTGTGTAGTTGATTTCTAGTCCTACCAAGCCTCGACTAGGATAGTAGATAACATGTTATTTGAACGCGACATCTTATTGGACCAATACCATGCCAATAGTTGAATCTGCGATAACCAAATAGAACAAGAAATCATTGCCATAATCCATAGGACTACGTAGAGGGGTAGACGTTAGAACAAATTTCAATGCTTCGAAAAATCACTGAGTCACTTCATCCCAATAGAATGTGACCGCTTTCTTCAAGAGATGCATAAACCCTTTATGAATATCAGCATAGTTGGCAATAAAATGTCGAATAAAGTTGACTTTCCCCTTTAGACCTTGAAGTTGGGGAATTTTCCATCGGGGAGAGAATTGAACTATTTCCTCAAATTTCATAGGATTGACCATGATCCATTTAGTTGACACGATAAAACCTAACAAGAGATCCGATGTTACACAAAAACTAGACTTATTCGGATTAAGGAGAATCTGATAGTAGGGACACGTCTCAAATATAAGTCATAAGTGGGTGGGATGATCATATCTCTTAGGAGAACGTGATGCTAGATCATCAATATATTCCCTGACTATGTGTTTGATGTCATGTAAGGAAAATGACATGGCCTACTGAAAAGTGGCTCCAACATTCTTAAGGCCAAAAGGAATTTTCCTGTATGCGAATGTACCCAAAGGAAATATAAACACGATTTTATGTTGGTCCTTGATCTTGATTTGAATCTAGTTGTACCTAGAAAAAACATCCATAAAACAAAAGATCTCATAACCCATACATTCGTCAACAATCTGGTCAATTAATGGGGTTGGAAAATTATCTTTCTGCTAAGATTTGTTCAGATCACAAAAGTCCATACATAGGTGGATTGTACCTTTATTTTGTCGATAGGAACATGGTTCGACACCCATTTTGTCAATTGCACTAGATAGATGAGACTGACCTTGATAAGTTTCTCTACCTTAGCCTTAATCATGATGATAGACCACTATGAGTCGGTACAATGACGAATATTAGTCACTAGAGTGACCAAACCATCAGTTAAAAAGGTCAAACGAAGGAGGATCAGTTAGTCACTAGAACAACCAAGCGACCTAGTTTGTGACCAAATGGAAATACAAGTGACTAATGGTTTCCACGATGCTATGGGTTCTAGAGATGTCGATAGGAATCATTTCGGCTATACTTTCTATGTTTTCCTCAACATAGATTTTGTCCATGTCCAGAGGGTTAACATGATAATGGGCATCTCCATTCATGGTCGTAGTGAACTATCCTACCTCTACTGTCCTCAACTTGGATAAAAAATAAGATATGTGGTAAATATCACCCTAAGGTCTATCAGGCCCAGTCATTTCCACAAATATCTCCTCGTCATAGGGAAAGACTAAGTCCAAAGAATCATGAGTGGTAAGAGAGGGTTGAGAAAAAATAAGATCAAGAATGGGATATAAATCCTATTGGGGAGTTGGATCATAGTTAGTCAAGGCTTGCTAGACAATATTGTATGCATCCTCAACAACAGATAAGGAAATAACCATTCCTAGGTTCCCTATCCCTTCCATCTAAGTTGATGGGGAAGGTCAATTCCACAGGTATTTAAAGTAACTCATTCTAAAATAAGTGACTTGAAATATTACAGCCTTCAGATCATCGAGAACAACCGAAATAAACTTGACATCATTGGAAGGTGGCGAATAATCAAAAGTCTGCATTAAATATGGAAACCAACTGACACCTAAGTTGATGTTACTTGGTTGCGGTTTTTCAATCATCGGGACTGTTGATATCCTCGATGAAGGGTCAATACATGATAAGGATAACTGATCAATAGTTATGATATGACCTTCGTGAGGAAAACATAAGACCCAAAAAATGGTGGATACAATTCTTTTCATAGTGCATCCACAACTCTGCACTAAAAAAATATTGTAGTCGAGAGGTGCATCAACTAATTCTACCTCGACGCACATGGTTTTTACCTCCAATTGCACAGGAAAGGAGGGAATTATGACATGTGGTGCAAAATATTGAGCTTCAAATGCGATTAGAAATGTGGGTGATAGAGACAAGTCAGTTTGGCCAATTTCCTTCCAACATGCCAATGACATCATGCAAGTCAAGGAATTCTCATCAACCACCATACGATTTTTTTTTTTTTACAACGATTTTGTGGCATACACCACTACTATCTGAAAAGTGACGTGGTGAGGAAGACATGGTTTATAGTCTGTAGGGTAAAAAACAATCATTCATGAGTTAGTGTTGGTAGTAGGACAAAGTGGGAAAGAAAGAGTGAACAAAGAAGAATGACAACTGGAAGAGAAATCCTAGGAAATAAAACGTGAAAGAGGAAAGCGAGAATTGATAAGAATCATAGCACATGCACATGCAAGAAGGAGGCGACAACTATAAGGAAGCAAAGCACGCAGGAAGAGAAGGAAGACCTAACGACAATAGGGTTAGGGTTTTTGTAAGGTTTTGTGTAAATGGTTGAAGAGCTCGATAGATATAAAGATAGATACGTAGGTATCTTAGAGAAGGGGTTTGTTTGGGTTTGATTCACTAATTTTTTAAAGACTGATATGATATGTAAGGGTTTTTTATTAGATGAACTATTTTTGAAAAGAGATTGAACTAGAGCGGGGGAGAGAAGGTAGATATTGAGGATTAGATCGTAGGTCGAGGAGCCTACTGCGACCTAGTTCGCCTCATATAGATATTACCCATCTAAGGGGAGTTGTAAGTGCACGACGCGAGATTGCAGAACTACCATAATAGGAGAGCCAAGAGAAAAATATTTGTGAGTGTATCCCAGGACGGGGTGAACCATGAAAATATGCAATAAAGGTTAAGATATAAAAGAGAATAACAGTATTTAATAACATAATTTATAATAAATGGTTCAAAATATAGATCCCATATTTCATGCTCAATCCTAGGCTATAAACACCTGAGTCTTACATACACCCATTTAAATCTATCTCGGGTGAGACTGCATAGTGCATTATGTGTACTATGTTGCCTTCTGGTTTACCAGAAGGGTCGATAGTTTTAGGGTTTTTTGGTACCATGAAAGATATGAAACCTGGGTCAACAACACAGGTAGTTGGGAAGAGTAGTTAATTAAACCAACAAAAAAAAATTTGTTGAGTTAAGAGGAACAACAAAGGAATTAGTAGATGAGATAGAATGCATAAGAAAAGAATGGGTGAAACTAGAAGATCGTTGAGCCACTAGAAGGGAATGTTGAGACCATGGAACCCCATGAAAGAAGAAATTGAAGGTTGGTTGAGAAGTAAAGAGCTAGAGTTTCCCCATAAAGATAATAAAAACCCTAGCATCACAGCTCACAAATATATGGATAAATACATGTTTACAGATTTACACGAAGTATTTTTCTATGATTTTCCCCACCTATTGTAGGAGTGGATACTAAGGTTGAAAGATAACCATGTGATGAACTGGATCCAACATCTAGATTGCACCCTAGTAAATATTGAGTAGTTACAGCAGGTAAACAACAAATTCACCTGCGCATTCGACTTTTGGCTTGACATTATTGTTTTGGGCTTCATCATAGATTTTGCAGTCGACATAGCAAATTCATACAACGAAGAAGAGAAGGAGTTTCTATGCGGACCCCGTGGAAGGTACATTTGATCACTGTATACTTCTATTAAAATACTGCTATATAACAAAGGGGTAATGACAATGGAACCAGATAGCTAGAATTCTCTGCGTGCACGGGGGAAGGGAGGAAGCACTGATAGAGAGAGGATATATGGACAAAGGTGATGATAAAAGAAAGAAGGAGGAGGAATTCTTGGACCCGATCTTGATGGATGACGACCAGCTTAAGTGGATGTTGCAGTCATCAGGAATGACGCGTAGAAGAGTACCCTACCAATATAAGGTGAATACCAAGAAGACAACTGTAGCCATGAGGGAGGTCTTGGAAAGTGATGAGGAAGAGGTAGAGGATCTCTAGGATGTGGAGCATATTGAGGAAATCATACATGCAACCTATGAGAGGAAAACAAGAGGCCCAAGAACTAGAGAAGGGGATAGCCATCCTTTTCATAATAATGTCAGTGTGGAACCCATAAACCCATGTGTGACCAATACACCAAAGAGAAAACCACCATTTAGAGAAACAAAGTTCAGAGGAAGTACGACAGCAAGAAGTACATCTACTGCAAGAGAAATAATTGAAGGAGATAGATTAGGTAGTACTAGTCAAGTATCTGCACCATGTGGTGAAGGTAACAGTTTAGTATTTAGAATGGCAGGACATGATCCCACTATTAGATTACCATAATTTCGAGGAGAAGTAGTAGAAGACCCTGAGAATCATTTTTTCATTTGTACAAATATCTAGGAGGCAAAATAGATCACTGATGAAGATGCCAAACTTGTGTAGCTAGAAATCATGCTAAGAGACTAGATACTAGACTGGTACATGAGTATAGACATGAACAATGCCTGTGGGATGACAAGAAAACTGGTAGAGATTAAGAAGTTACTGATTAATGAGTTCCATAAGCCAAGCTCAGAGGATCAGTACATGAACGACATGATTGAGATAAGATAGAAACCAGGAGAGTCTGTATGGGAGATTGACCAAAGATTCAAGCAGCTGAAAGGGAAGTTAACATACCTTATGTCCGATATGTAGCATCGACACCTATTTTTCAACTCACTATTCCCAATCCTGAAATATCCCTTATGATAGCAGAAGTTTCATACGCAGGCCAAGGCTCTACAGGAATCCTTGTAGCTAGAAGAGAACCAGTACCATCAGATGGACCCATATATTGAATAATTAAAGGATGATTTGAAGAGCCTAACATTTCAGTTGAACCAGAATAATAACAAGGATAAACGAGTAGTTGTTTGGTGCACCACATGTAGGAAGGAAGGACACCACAAGAACGAATGTCCAACATTCACGCAGTATATGGAAATAGGCATGCCAAACCCGCTACCACAGGGAGTATTATGGTGCAAAATATGAAAGAAATCGGCTCACGACCCTTATCACTGCATGATGATGAAAAAGTACGAGATAGTCCCAAAGACTTCTTATTGCACCTTTTGTAAGTCGGAAGGCCACGACGACAAAGATTGCATAACTATGGAGCTCATGTGGGAAATAACATCAGACACATACAGGGTGTAGGCCGAAATGATGACTGGGAAAGAAACACCACTATTCAATCAAGCCCTAGCTCCATACAACACTACGAAGCAACAATACAATACTGTGAATCAACCATACAATAATGCACAGTCATAGTACAACCCAGTGCAATGCTAGTATAATACCGCGCAGTATAATCAGACACCATAGTACAATGCGTCGAGAGGGGACCGAGCAGGTTATCGAGGATGAGGAAGAGACAAAGGAGGTTTCATATGTGGCAGAGGACCAGTCACATGTCACAACTATCAGCAACCGTGACATTATGCATGGGAATGCCCCTTTCCACCACTGACTTGTATGTATTGTCACGCATTAGATCACGAGACAGACGAATGTCCAACACTATTAGTGAAAATATAGGAAAAGAGGAACCATAACAACCAGAATGTTCAATTCATTTCAGCCGAAGCAAGGGAGGATGGATGAAACATCAATATAGTCACCCATGGAGGAACGAAAATAGGAAATGATGCAGTCCGACAAGAACCTGAACATAACCAATCGGTAAAGAAGAACATTGAACCAAGAAAGTAGTTCGACGCACCCAAAGAAAAGGAGACTTTTAAGGAATCCAGACAATGATTTCAAAAGGTGGACACAACATCGGCTTCCACTACGCAACCAGTCCATAAAGCCCTAGAATATGAAATTTCTCCATCGTTGGATCATACCAACGGAATGCCACTGAAGGGACAAGTAAGTACTATTAAAGACTTTTTGCAATCATGCATAAAAATGTTAAGTTATCATTCATCTATGAAAATATTTCAAAACATCCTAGATAAATGTAGTAGCGAGACAAAACAAAAGTGAGAACTGAAGGTTGTTATTCATCTACACATAAGAAGAAGAACAAGTAGGGAATTTAGGATGAATGCTAACATTGGTATTTCAATATGGGAGACATCATACTAGACCTAGATGAAGTGAAGAAAACTTGGAAATGCATGGGAGAGCCAACATTGGGATACTCAAATGTCCAATTAAAATTAGAAAACCAACTTAGGGTCCTACCAAAAGGGAGAATGGAAGGAGTAATAGTAGACCTTAATGGAGTGTGCACTAAATTAGACTTTGAAGTCATCGAAATAGTAGATGGCACAACACCGTACCTGAAAATACTCATTCTAGATTGGGCGTTTGACAACCAAACCATAATCAACTTGAAGACAAGAAAAATGACATTTGAATCCATAGATTACAGGGTCATCGCACCACTAGACCCATCAGAAGGGGAGAGGTTCATAGAACCCACTTTCATGGACTTAGAGGAGATCATCCTGTTGTACAGAACAACTGAGCAAGAGGAGGATTATGTAAACCCAACTACATACGGGGTAATTAGTTGGTTCATCATTACTTCATGCACAACATATTCAGACACCGGGTTAGAAAACTGACAGCAGAGACTACACAAAGTATCCACGAGACGATGTGCAAGAATAGACTGCGCAGTATGGTGGATAGGTATTGAAATCAAAGAATGAACTAGTTTTCACTGACTAAATGAGTTTGAAACATTATTGAGACAGTATGAAGACGAAGTATTAGAGAGAAAGAGGCTACTAGCACTGGACTTAGCACTCAAGGAAACACCCAGAATATGGTGGGGCGCACACAAGGAGACTATCACAAACTGGTACGAATGTAAGCGGTTACTACACATAAGGTTTGGCACAGAACAAAGAAACAACAAACAATAAAGATATGAAGGACTAGGGACACTAGTGAAACACTTGGAGAACTGAAAAACGTTGTGTAAAATGACACCACCAGATGAATGGCCTCACCACTTCATTCACACTTTAGAGGGCATACCAACGAACTGGTATATAGATAAAGAATTGTGCAAAGGAACTAGAACATGGATGACATTGCAATAGAACTTTACAGTCACATTCTCATTCGAGCATGAGAACCCCAACATATATGAAGCCCTGAAATGGATAAGAGGAGTCATATTAATTGAAGAACCGAAAATATAACTTATTACCAAAGAGCAACAACGAAATAAGAAGATAGTCAAGGAACTATTGTCATGTTACCACGTATAGGAGGAAGCACCAGATGAAGATGACCTGTGCGACATTCATATTGAATATGTAGAAGGAAAAATAGATGTGAAGGGACCACCCATATAATCTAAATTTATTTCCGCACCAATCAAGGTAAATAAATTTAACATCGTAAAAGATAAACATCCCAAAATGGCCAACAATAGAGACTACTGGGATGAGCCAAAAGTACAAAGCATTATAGAGTTGTTGCGCAAATACAACGACTTGTTTCCTACAACATTTACTGAGATGAAGGGTATAGCAGGAGAACTGGGAGAGATGAAGATACCCCTCAAACCCGAAGAGAGACCTATTAGACAACGACCATATAGATTGAACCCCATATATAAACATACATTTAAAGAGGAGATCGACGAGATGCTCAAAGCAGGCAAAATTGAACTAGTCGAGGAATCATAATGGATAAGCCCAATGGCCGTACAGGACAAGAAAACAAGGAAGAGGGATTATGATATGCGTTGACTTGAGGAAGTTTAATGATTCATGCCTACATGACCCATTCCCTACACCATTCACAGATGAAGTGTTAGATAATGTGAGGGGACATGAAACTTACTCATTCACTGATGTATTCTCAGGCTACCATTAGATTAAGATAGCATAGGAGGAAATATACAAGACCATATTCGTGATGGAATGGGGATCTTACCAATATATAGTCATGCATTTGGATTGAAGACTGCACCATCAATATTCTCGAGAGTGGTTAATGCAACATTTAAAGAATTCATCCACCAGTTTCTCTAAGTATACCTGGATGACTGAACAGTCTATAGTTAGTCGAAAGACAATGTGGAAGTTTTACGGTTGATGCTAGAATGATGCAGACAATGTCACATCTCACTAAACATAAAGAAATTTATATTTGGAACACCATTTGGGATACTATTGGGTCATATAGTATGCAAAAAAGGGTTATTCATCGTTCCAGAAAAGATCCCATTCATCGCTAATTTACCAACACCAAAAACAGTTTGTCACCTACGAGAGACGTTAGGACACACAGGATACTACAGGAAATTCATCAAAGGATATGCACATATCAAAACACCAATGGAGAAACTTATAAGAAAGGATACAAAGTACTAATGGAACGACGAGTGTCAACACGGTCTAGATACTCTGAAATAAAAGATGGTCACTCCATCGATATTAGTATTTCCAGACCGAGGAAAGACATTCCATTTCCATGTGGATGCATCAGCGATAGCACTTGGAGCTATCTTAGCACAACTAGGAGTAGGAGACTTGGATCACCTGATAGCGTTCACAAGCACAAAACTATCAGAATCATAACATAATTATAACATGATGGAAGGAGAAGGCCTAGCTATGGTTTACACACTACAAAAGTTCAAACACTACCTATTGGGAAAACATTTTAATATGTTTACAGATCACTTAGCCCTGAAATACCTAGTCAACAAACCAGTGTTGGGGGGGAGAATTTGTTGATGGTTACTTCTATTTCAAGAATTCGACTTTGAAGTAATAGTTAAACCAAGAAATTTGAATGCAGAACCTGACCACCTATCAAGGGTCACAAATGGAGAAGAACCCATGAACTTAGAAGACAACTTTCTGGATGTCCAGTTATTCTTAGTACAAATTTTTGATGACTACTTTGTAGAGATCATCCAGTACTTGAGCACAGGTACCTCGAAAGACCATGTGGAAGTTTTACGGTTGATGCTAGAATGATGTAGACAATGTCACATCTCACTAAACATAAAGAAATTTATATTTGGAACACCATTTGGGATACTATTGGGTCATATAGTATGCAAAAAAGGGTTATTCATCGTTCCAGAAAAGATCCCATTCATCGCTAATTTACCAACACCAAAAACAGTTTGTCACCTACGAGAGACGTTAGGACACACAGGATACTACAGGAAATTCATCAAAGGATATGCACATATCAAAACACCAATGGAGAAACTTATAAGAAAGGATACAAAGTACTAATGGAACGACGAGTGTCAACACGGTCTAGATACTCTGAAATAAAAGATGGTCACTCCATCGATATTAGTATTTCCAGACCGAGGAAAGACATTCCATTTCCATGTGGATGCATCAGCGATAGCACTTGGAGCTATCTTAGCACAACTAGGAGTAGGAGACTTGGATCACCTGATAGCGTTCACAAGCACAAAACTATCAGAATCATAACATAATTATAACATGATGGAAGGAGAAGGCCTAGCTATGGTTTACACACTACAAAAGTTCAAACACTACCTATTGGGAAAACATTTTAATATGTTTACAGATCACTTAGCCCTGAAATACCTAGTCAACAAACCAGTGTTGGGGGGGAGAATTTGTTGATGGTTACTTCTATTTCAAGAATTCGACTTTGAAGTAATAGTTAAACCAAGAAATTTGAATGCAGAACCTGACCACCTATCAAGGGTCACAAATGGAGAAGAACCCATGAACTTAGAAGACAACTTTCTGGATGTCCAGTTATTCTTAGTACAGATTTTTGATGACTACTTTGTAGAGATCATCCAGTACTTGAGCACAGGTACCACGCCACAATAATATACTATCCCGCTGAAGAAGAACCTAGTAGTTCGTGCAACTGAATATCAACTGATCGTAGGACATCTATATAAAATGGGTGGAGACAGCATTTTACGAAGGTACGTTTTAGAGCATGAACGACCAAGAATTTTATCAGAAGCCTGTGAGGAATTGGAAGGAGGACACTATGCAGGAAAAGATACCATGCAGAAGGTACTCCACACAGGATTATGGTGGCCAATGATTCACAAAGAATCGAAAGAGTATTGTGAGGGATGCATTGTCTTTCAAAGGGTAGGCAAACCCAATAGAAGGGATGAGATGCCATTACAACCGCAAGTGACATTACAGGAATTTGATAAATGGGAAATAGACTTTGTGGGACCAATTAATCCACCATCCAAAAGAAGAGGGGCAAGATACATCATCACCACAATGAAATACCTAACAAGGTGAGCGGAAGCCGCTCTAGTAAAAGATTGCAACATAGAGATAGTTGCACACTAGTTTTGGGTGCCCAAGAGTTTTTATGAGCGATCAAGGAATGCATTTCATAAATAGAACCATCTATGTGATGCTCAAAGAGTTTGAAGTCCACCACAATAAAAGAACACCGTATCATCCACAGGCGAATGGCATAGTAGAAGCCTTCAACAAAATTCTAGAGAACGCACTGACAAAGATCTGTAATGTCAATAGAGATGACTAGGACCTCAAAGTATGAGAAGTATTATGGGTGTATAGGATGACATGCAAGAATTTGACATGCCACACACCATTGAAGCTAGTCTACGACTAAGAAGAGGTATGCCATTAAAGTTTTTAGTACCCTGCTTACACGTAGAAGCTACCACACAAATGATAGAATGTGACGCAATAGAAGAAAGAATGAACCAACTGTTAGCAATGGAGGAAGACTGAATCCTGGTAGGATTCCATCAACAAGTGAAGGCTAGAGACAAAGCATGCGATGTTAGACACATTAATAAGAAGACTTTCAAGGAAGGATATCTAGCATTTCTCTATGACAACAAATCGTTTCAACACCCATGAAAGATCATAATGCATTGGTTAGGACCATATGAGGTCAAATATTTAATAGATGGTGGAGATGTATAGTTAAGAGATTTAGTAGTTGCAAACCTCAGAGGAATGATCAATGGGAGTTGATTGAAGCTGTATAAGGACAATCAACCACCCACCGCGCAATAAAAAAATAAAAATTGAAAAGCGTGAAGCATGCCAGAGACAAAAAATCTACATGACACTTGAAACATGAATGTAGTAAGGGAAAGAACAACGGTTACATGCCAAAGAAAAATGAGCTGGAAATAGAAAGTTGACAAAAGCAGGTTGACAGGACAACACTAAGCAGAATTAAGGCATGACAAGGACTGATGGAACATCACATTAAACACGCCAACTGGAAATGACAAAGTAATCATAATGGCAAGTAAGAAACTATTGTAGAGACATTGAACCCACATTTATGGTGCATTAATCACATCATGGAGGAGGCATCCTTGATAAGCTTCATAACAAGCCCATACAACACGCGAGCACGAAATCAACTTGTATATTCGCAAAAGGAGAACAAAGAGAGAGAGAAATAGTAGCTCAAACGAACAAAGTGAGACCAGAGAGCCCACTTTAGTCCTCCAAACTCAACAAACATTAAACAATCACCACTATGGCACCACCAAAGTCCGTTGAACCAGGCCAGACAATGACACTGACCAGAGTTCAAATGAGGTCATGAGGATCGCTGGAAGAAAACAAGAAACAAGAGTCAGAGATCGTCCATATCGATGAGATCCCATCCCCAAAAATAACATCGGTGAAATCTACACTAATACTAGAAGAGATTCAACACCCACAAGTAGAGTACTTGAAAGAGGAGACACTAGTAGTGGTGAAGGAACCTTAGAACAAGGAAGTAGAAACCCAACAGGAAGTTCAACCAGAAAGCACTGAACCAACCATGGAAGGTAACAAAACGATACAGAATCAAGGATCAGAGGGGCAACTAGACAGGTTGTAGGTACCCAACCTAGGTCAACCAAATGAAGAGACAACGAGAACTACCTCGGCTTAGCCAAAATGGCTTATAGGGGAGAAACCAATTGTTGATGGAAATTTGTACCAACCACCACAACATGAAGATAGAGTTATGATACCGAGCTCACCTTGCAAGAAACTGACAACAAAAATTGTGCTACCCCACATACCAGAGGGAGTATAGGTAGAGCCATAGCTATTGGGTCATGTCGGGAAGCTCAAGTATTCTGATCATGATGTATCAAACGAAACCACCTAGAAATTGCACCGAGGTTTTTAGGTTGAACATAGTGGTAAACCAAATTGGAGAAACAATCAGCCAGCCACATCAGTGGGCAATTGGACTGGACATAATAGGCATTTTAGGGTTGCTAAAAATTCTTCATTTTGGCAGAGGTGAGTATGCGACAACATGCGTTAAGCAGCTGTTAGCAGTCATGCGCATAGGCAATATATGTCTCGATAGCCCCGTCCCCATAAATTTTGATCTTATCACATAGATAACATGACTACCCAGTCGAGGTATGGATTCCACACTGATTCTGGACGATAAATTTAAGGAGAAAGCATTAGCAGAGGAAATGAAGAAGAAATATGGTACCACTAGGGGGACAAGAGGAATTGTAATCAAATAGATCAATAATGCAGTGACACAATTGGGAACAAATATCCTAGCCTGTAAACTTTTAAGAAAGTGTCGCAAAGACGAAGTACCATTGGGAGTCATCGCAGTTGCAGCTCAATGCACAGAAGCCACCTTCGTGAGAAGAGTGCATTATATATTAAACATGTTCCAAGTGGACTCCAAGGATGTTCAGGACCTCGGTTAAGAATTCCATTACTCATACTCACCCTCATAGCCTTCATGGGATGGCGAGAACCAGAGTATGTAGTTTTTGATACTAGAGCACAACCAGTGGGAGCGAGATATCTATTACTAAGATCCGGGCAATAGGCCAAGCATAAGAGGGAAAATGGAATCATATTTGAAGCATATATATGGGACATACATGAAGCTATTAGTCGATCATGGATAATAACATCAAAGTTTGTCACGCGATATGGGGACATCACTAACTTTTGGGCTACATGTCAAGCCATGTGGATACAACCAAGGCAAGATCTAGATAAACAATGGCTACTGATGCGCTACTGCATCACAGAAAGTGATATATACATGGTTGTCAACGAATGGCCTGATGAATGGAGGATCCCATCCATTCTCCAATAAGTATCAAAAGGATCCGCAGAAGGAGAAGCAACGTAGGAGGAAACACAACCTCCGCAAATCCTCATGCCCGACAAAGTAAAGATGGGCCAAAACAAGCCAAATCAGGAAAATGAAAGGAAATATCTGATAGGGACCCTGAAGGGGAAGAAAGAGACCAATGAACAACCAAAAAAAACTAAGGGAGTGCAGGAAGCCACCCCAAATCCCATCACACAGGAAACATGGGGAGCTAAGAGACCGGTTGTATAGGCAGCAGGCGTGCACAAGAAATCAAAGGCACAATGAGCATCAATGGACTATACAATCATGGAGGACAATGGAGAAATGATTGCCAGAATGGTCCAGAATTATCTAGCAGAAGACTTCGATCATGCAGTACATCATAGGGATAATCTGCAAAAAGAGTTGGCAAAAATGGGATAGCTCCTCAAGACACTCGGGGAGGCCTAGAGATCGAGTAGAAGTAGAGGCATATAGCCTTCGACAACACAAACCAACAAAATAGTGGAGGAGGAAGAAGGATACCTAGTCCTCCCAATGCCACATGGATAAACAACAGTGTACATAAAATCGAGCATCCTAGGAATGGATAAAATAGTGGGACAAACACCAATGAAAGATTTGGACCACATCCAATTGGTATTGACATGGATGCCATCAAGGGAACTATACAAATTAAATGTTAGCATCGACCATGAGATACAGTCTCAGGCACATAAAATCTTAGTCGAGCTATAAAAAACAATAGAGTAGTGGGAAGCACTGGAAAAAGAGTATGAGTAGGCCAAATCCAAAACTCAGGAGGAGACAGAATGCATGAACGAATTGGAACGAACAGTGGGAGAAATTTTTGGGAAACTTCCAAGCACTGCGCAAGGAAACGAACTCCCAACCGCAAAAAAGATCAACCAGATTACACAAGCAATTGCTCGATACCAGAAGGATATCGAGCATCTTTGAGAACAGCTGACACCAACGTCTCCATCAACAATAAATGAGCAAAGGAGGCAGGTAGAAACAACAAAAATACAAGAGATGGAGAAATAGGTTAGCATGAAATTTTACTTTCTCGACAAAGTAGCGCAACTTTGGACAAGATTGGAGGAGGATATACAGGTTCAACACTGGGACAAGGAAGAGGAAAGGATCAATGAAATGATCCAAGAACTTAAATAGAGGAAAAATACCATACCAATCCCAAAACGCGTCAAGGCGACACAAGAGATGAAGAAGATGCAGATATAACTTATCATTGTGCAAACACAGAAACAAGAGCATCCGGCTCAAATAGAACCATTATAGGAATGGGTAGCAGAAGTACTCGCATAGGCAAAAGAAGCTAGAACACAAATGGCATAGACACAAGAAGAATGTGCAAGGTTACTGAGCGATGAAGTGGCAGTTCAGGTAGTGGATACCATTAAGGAGAAGACCGTGTAGGCACTGATAAAAGGAGTATAGCTGAGGGAAAAGTTCCAGACCATCACCGAGGAGATTGAGGTAGCTCAAAAATATATTAGGTGAATCAGGATGCATCACATGTCAGTGTTGGGGGCATGTTGGTAGCAGGACGAAGTGGGAAAGAAAGTGTGCACAAATAATAATGACAGGTGGAAGACCAATCTTGGGAAAGAAAATGTGCAAGAGGAAAGAGACAACTAGTAAGAAGAACAACACGCATGCATGCAAGAAGGAAGCGACAGTTGGAAGGAATCAAATAATGCAAGCAGAGAAGGAAGACCTAACGAAAGTAGGGTTACAATTTTTGTAAGGTTTTGTGTAAATGGTTGAAGAGCCAGATAGATATAAAGATAGATACACAGGTATCTTGGAAAAGGGGTTCGGTTGGGTTCAATTCGCTACTTTTTTAGAGATTGATATGGTATGTATGGGTTTTTTATTACACGAACTATTTTTGAAAAGTGATTGAACTAGAGTAGGGGAGAGAAGGTAGATCTTGAAGATTAGATCATAGGCTGAGGTCCTTGATGCGATCTAGTTCACCTCATATAGATATTACCCATCTGAGGGGAGTTGTAAGAGCACGTCATGAGATTTCAGAACTAACATAATAGGAGAGCCAAGAGCCAAATATTTGTGGACGTAGTCGAGGAGGGGGTAAACCATGAAAAGATGGCATGAAGGTTAATATATAAAAGAGAATAACAATAGTTAGTTACACAAGTTATAATAAATGTTTATGAATACAGATCCCATATTTTATGCTCAATCCTAGGCTGTAAACACCTCAATCTTACAACCATCCATTTAAAGTTATCTCAGGTGAGACTGCATAGTGCATTTTGTGTGTTGCATTGCCTTCTGGTTTACCAAAATGACGCAAACGTGCCACCCAGGGTACGTCCGCTCCCACAGGACCTTCTTTTCCTTAGGCCCGAAGAGATGAAATGCTCTTCAACCCCCTTATCGGGAGTTCTCAATACCCACAGAATGCTCCTTATGATTACCCTACTCCAAATCGGGAAATCGGACTTCGCAAGATCACGAGTCCTAAAACCACAGGATCGGGTCTCACAAATTCCTGAAACCTGATGAATATTCACACACGCTTTCCGGCTCCTGTCGGGAATTTCCCCGTCGGGAAATAAACACTTACGAGATCGTGATTCACTCCCCTCACGGATCCCCGACTCCCGATCCCCGATGCCACTTGGCATTGACTCCTGCGAGGGTTGACCCTTTGACACTTGTCCTCCCTCAGTGTATCGAAGTTCGTGAGTTCGCGAATCCAAAACCTATGAGTTCCACGACTTGTCTTTTCTTGAACCCCGATCTGTGATCATTTAGTGTGGCGCGATACTTGTCCACCACTCCGCCCTAATGGTCCCCACTCTGTCCTCCTTCTATACCTTCGGAAGATCGAAACTCACGGGCAAGTTCTTTATCGATCACTGGGCTCTCGAATCCCCAATATTCGATGTGTCAGTCAAATCGCTGACTTTTCCCCAGTCGGGACTTCTTCTCTATCACGGATTCGCACTATCGTGACTTCGTTACTCGCGATACCAAGTCCTCGAGCTTCCAACTCCCGATACCCGATGTGCCGAAACGCCGATACGATCTGTTCGCGCTTTCGCGACTCGCCACTTCCTGTCCTCATGACTTGGAGTTCCCAATACTTGGGCTCTCACCCTGCAAACTCTCAATTTCACGAGATCTCTCGATCTCTGCCACCTGTCTTCCACTAGCCCTGACTGTGGCCCAAACACTCCCATCGGAATATCGCATATCGAGATATCGCAATTCCTGATGTTGTGTGCTCGGGACTTCCGATTCCTCGAATTTTGATATGGGCTGCCACCTGTCTACTGACGTGCTCCACTGTGGCCCACACTCCTGTGACAGATCGAGAAATCACGTATCAGGATATCATGATTCCCATTGCACTAATTCACAGGACTCTCCAAGTCCTGAACCTCGATGCACATGAGAGTCAATCCTTCCACGTCACCACTTTCCCGTCGCTATATCGGACATTGCGAGATCACGATTCCTGTGACCATGATTTCTTCACTTCCGGAGTTCACAATGTGTCGAACCCCGACTCCTCCCTTGATGCCTGACCCATGTCCTGTCGGGATCAACGGCTAGGATCTTTCCCGGTATTTCGAGACCAAAAGGACCTCGATTCTCTTGACTTGTAAAACCCCGATGCCTCCAATATCCCGATGACTCAAATGGGATTTAAAACCCGGTGCATCTTTCGTCAGATATGACGACTGGAGGTCTTTCGTGAATTCCTTCCACGAATCTCGATCGTCGATTTCTTTCCCCTTGGGGATTTCTTGGCACCAAAATCTCTGGTGCAACCTTTCAATAATTCTGAAGGCCTCTCTTCCTCCTGAGATTTCCTCATAGTTTCTCGGTCTCTTAGAGAGAGATCTCTTTGCGCTCACTCCTTGTGGCAACCATGTAAACACTTCAAGTGGTCGAACTTCTTCAACTCTGCGCATGCCTGCAGCAGCAGTCCTTGATTTCCTTGCTCAGATTCACGACTGAGACTTCCTCTTTTAGCCTGCGCACTCCTTGCATGGCTTCAACTACCCACTTTCACTTCTGAGTGAATAAGAACAAGAGTTAAACTACCTGAACCTCCATCAACGCACTCCTTGAGGATGACTTTTGACTGCACACCTTGCAGGAATCTCCTGGCTCAGATAGAGAAACAATTGAAACTCATTCCATCTCCCCTTAAGACTTCAGTTTGAAACATGAAATCACATACACAACATATAAAATAAAATGTATGACAAGAAGAAAACATTCATGAGCACATCAACAATATACACAGAGAAACAACACAAACCATGAATTTGAATCAGAACTTTATTCTATTAATTCAAATGCCTGTACATGGTTGTTCTTCATACACTATTCTCCGCTTTCTCTTCTCTTCTCATGAATTCTTCTATTATGTTACAATGGTACAATGAGGGTTTCTATATCCGTTTTCCCTCTTGGACTCTAAACTATCAAATCTAGAATTTAAAATCCTATCTACCAACATTAACTAGATTAAATGCCTCCTATCTACTAAGGACGACAACGTATCGCTCAAAGTCCAATACAATATACAAAAGGTGCTTTTCATAAATGCATCATTTATACATTGGCAAATCATCTTGGATGAAAATTCAAAAAGTTTCGGCTTGACTTGTCCAGTTGTTTGTTGTCTTCCATGCTGGCTCGCTTGTCGTGGGTGATTCTCTTGCATCATACTCCACCTCTTGAAAACTTTCATGAGCTCCTGTCCATGAGCTCCTACACGGTCTGCCCATTCTTTTGAATATTTGCTTCAGTCTCCCAACTGGCATCTTCCACTGGATGTCCCTTCCATTTGACTAGATACTCATAGTATTCCTTTCGTCTGGTCTTTTTTCTCACCTTCCTGTCGAGTATACGCTCCATCTGTGTCTTCTCTGCAATCGACATCTTCTTCTACCACTGAACCTATGGCTGCTCATCACTTTTAGCTCCTTCTTCCTCAGCCTTATATGGATATAATTCTAATACATTGAATGTCGGAGATATTCTGATCCCATCTGGCAACTCAATTTCATAAGCATTTTCTCCCAACTTCTTCAAGACCTTACATGGCCCAATTTTCTTCATATTTAGTTTATTATATGTTCCCCTTGGGAACCGTTCTTTCCTGAAATGTGCTAGAACTAACTCACCAACTTCGAACCGAAGTTGTCTCTTCCGCTGATCGGCTATGCGCTTATATTCTTGATTTGATTTCATCAGTCGCTCCTTCACCTGGTCGTGAAGTTCTTTCATTGCCTCTGCGAATTCTCCAGCGCTTGCGCTCTTAGTCATTATCTATTCCGAATCCCTTAGTTATGAAACTCCTCTTGGCTTCCTGCCGTATAAAATCTCAAATGAACATTTCCCTATGCTCCTGTTCACTGATTCATTATACGCAAACTCTGCCTGTAGCAACACATTGTCCCAACTGTTGTGGTGCTCTGTCACCAAGCTTCTTAGCAAGTCTCCCAGAATCCTATTTACCACCTCTGTTTTCCCATCAGTCTGTGGATGATAGGAAGAACTAAACATCAAATTAGTCCCCATATTCTTCCACAGTGTCCTCCAGAAATTTCCAATGAACTTCGTGTCCCTGTCTGAAACTATACTTCTGGGTAAACCATGAAGTCAAATGACCTCCTTGAAAAATAGATTTGCGATATGAGTCGCATCGCTGGTTTTCTGGCATGGGATAAAATGTGCCATTTTGGAAAACCTGTCAACCACAATAAAGATCGAATCATGTCCTCTTTGCATCTTAGGCAATCCCAATACGAAATCCATGCTAATTTCTGTAGAAAATCCAGGTCCTATCAGCAAGACTTCTTGGTATGTCTTTGACCAAGCAAAGTCACTAAGTTTCTGCTGTCATAAAATGTTTTATTGCTGTTTTATAACAACCATCTGAAAGTTTGTTTGCTGATGTGTTATGGTTGTTGTTTCAGTGATTGGGTGCCCTTGCAAGTAGTTTTATGTTAGATAATTTTTACATATACTTCCCAATAAACAACAACACACCTATCTAATCTTTAAATGCTTAAATATGGACAGAATTAAGAGCTTCCTAACAGCAACTAAAATGCATGTGTAGACACAGGTATTTTTGGTCTAAGACCCTGGATAAAACCCCCCCTGGGGAAAA
>SNQJ01S0000926.1:140223-167814 GCA_010110895.2 Picea sitchensis
AGTGACATTTTGCACTTTAACCAAAGTCAAGTACAAAATAGAACATAAAGTACATAGGACAAAGGCCAAATGACTTTCCCTCATGTGCTAAGAAGGGATAACACATGGGGAACACCTCCCAAGGTACACAAATCAACAATTTCATCCCACGGCCTCTCGGGTATGGGTAATGGTTGATATAATCCCGCATTCTGCTTCCTTCCCTTTGAATGCTGGAAAATTCTACATCTGTCGACAAACCTCTTGACTTCCGACCACATCCCTAGCCAAAAGTATGCTTCGCTTAGCTTTCCAATTGTCTTGTCGTGGCCAAAATGCCATGCCAAGACTCCACTGTGTTTTTCTTTTAACAGATTCTCCCTCATGGAGTAATTTGGAATGCATAGTTGATTACCTTTAAACAAAAACCCATCCTGGATCACATACTTTATCCACTGACTTCGATCTCTAAGAACTGGATTCTCAGCTACTTCATACACTTCTTTGAAATCCTGATCAGTTGCATACATGTCCTTAAGATCATCAAATCCTAAAGTCTTGACTTTGAATTCCTGCAAGAACAAACTTTTCCTGCTCAAAACATCAGCCACTTTGTTAGCAGTACCCGAAATATGCTTAATTAAAAAGGTAAAATTTTGCATGTATTCGACCCACTTAACATTCTTCTGATTCAATTTCTCCTTTTGAGTTACATACTGCAATGCTTGGTTATCACTATATAAAATAAATTATCTCGGAATCAAATAGTGTCTCCATTTCTTCAATGCCTGTATGACGGCGTAAAATTCCTTATCATATGTGGAATATTTCTCTTTCGCCTCATTCAGCTTCTCACTAAAATATGCAATCGGTTGATCCTCCTGACTCAAGACCGCTCATATGGCGAACCCACTCGCATCACATTTTACCTAGAACGTCTTTTGAAAATGCGGCAACACCAGAATTGGTTGTTGCGTAATCTTCCATTTCAACAGATTAAAACTCTTCTCTGCCTCTTCAGTCCAATGAAAAGATTTATGTCTTTTCCTGACTGTGTCCATCATCGTTGCACTAATCCCACTGAAATTTATGATGAATTTCCTGTAGAAACTAGCTATTCCATGTAAACTTCTCACCATGAAAACATTTCTCAGTGATGGCCAATTTTTAATTACCTCCACCTTATCTGGATCCATCTTCAATTCATTCGCTGATATGACAAATCCCAAGTAAATGAGTTATGTCTTCATAAAAGAAGATTTCCTCATGTTGATCAACAGCTTCTCCTGTTGTAGCTTCTTCATTACTGCAGCTAAATGCTTCATATGTTCTGCCTTTGTTTTGTTGAAAATCAATATTTCATCCAGATACACGATGACAAATTTCCCGATGAATTCCGTCAGCACTTCATTCATCAACCTCATAAAGGTACTTGGTGCATTCGTCAAGCCAAACGGTATGACTAGCCATTCGTATATCCCTTCGTTGGTTTTGAAGGCCGTCTTCCACTCGTCGCCTTCCCTCATGCGAATCTGGTGGTATCCGCTTTTCAAATCAACCTTTGAAAAAAATTTGGCTCCACTTAAACAGTCCATCAAGTCGTCCATCCATGGCAATGGAAACCTATACCTGATGGTTATCTTGTTAATGGCTCTGGAATCGGTGCACATTCTCCAACCTCCATATTTATTTGGGATGAGTATCATTGGAATGGCACATGGACTCAAACTTTCCCTCACCAATCCCTTGTTCAACAACTCCTAGACCTACTTCTTAACCTCCTCATTCTCCTGAGGCATCAACCTGTACGCGGACTTATTCGGCAAACTAGCTCCTGGTATGAGGTCTATATGGTGACTTACGCTCCTGGTATGAGGTCTATATGTTGACTTACGCTCCTCATCGGCGGAAACGAATGAGGTAATTCGTCTACCACAATGTCAACGAACTCTTCCAGCAGTTCCTAAATTTCTTCCGGCAAATCATCCACTCTTGTGCTAGTCAAAACGATTTTGGGTTTTCTGACCACAAAGAATTGTGGATATTCCTTCTTCTTCACCTCCGTAAGAAGCTCCTTCCCACTCATGAGAAGTACCCTGTTGTTCACTTCCGCTTTCACCTCCTTTTCTTTTATCGGAAGTAACAAATGTGTTCTCCCATTCTTCTCTAAAGTATACGTATTCATCTTCCCATCATGAATTATGTTCCTGTCATATTTCCATGGTCTGCCTAGCAATAAATGACACACATCCATAGGAATAACATCACATAAAATCCTATCATTATATCCTCCTATCTTAATGTCCAGTAAGCACTGTTTAGTGACATTTACCTGATGTCCCTTCTTTATCCATGAAAATTTGTATGGACTCGGATGATCAGTTGTCTCCAGTTCTAGTTTCTCCACCATCTCAGTTGAAACGAGATTATCTGTGCTACCGCTATCCACGATAACCTTGCACACCCTATCTTTGGTCTTGCAAGCAGTCCTGAAAAGTTGGTTTCTTTGAGCTGTGTCCTCCACCTCCTTATTGGGTGTTAAGAGAACCTTACGCATCATCAATGACCTTTCGTCTTCTGCGTCTTCTACTTCATCATCTCGCCTCTGTGCCTTAGTGATGTGAGCTTCTCCTCCATCCTTCTTCTTATCTGGACAGTCAAATGACTTGTGCCCATTCTTTCCACACGTGAAGCATGTGATGACTCCACCTTTGCCTCTTCCTCTAACTCAGGTACAAGGAAATGTGTTATTATCAGCGTATCCTCCACCTTGTTCTGTATTCTTCCTTCACTATTCAGCATGCTAGCCTCGTTGTGAACTTCCACCTCTTTCTGTTCTAGTCTGAGGCTTCTTCCAGTCATCCCTGGATTTCTGGAATTTATCTTGGGCAACCGACTTACCTTTTGGCTGGATCCTACCTCGGCCTCACTGTCCTGGCTTATGGCTCATCTTATCTTCAGCTTTCAATGCCATTTGATACACATCCTCCACCGTTCGGATGGTTTTCATACTCATGTCATCCTGGATATCGTATCTCAAGCCATTCATAAACCTGGCAACTTTTTCATCATCGCTCTCCCGATGACCTGCTCTGATATTTAGCTTGTAGAATTCCTCCGTGTATTCTTTTACCGTCATCAACTTTTGTCTCAGGTTCTACATCCTCCTAAACAAAGTGATTTGATAATATCTCGGCATGAACTTTGCCTTCATCTTTGCAATCATTCGATCCCAACTTTTAATACTCTACTTACCTTTGCAGCGTCTTTCTTCTTGAAGATCGTCCCACCATAATGCTGCATGTCCCTTCAATCTCATGATAGCATGTCTGACCTTTTTATCTTCTTCGACATATTCATAATCGAAGTGTGTGTCCAGAGCTTTAATCCAGTCTAGAAGCTCTTCTGCATCCAGATTCCCTTCATAAGATGGAATCTCGATCTTCATTTTCGAACTCATCCAGGCAATAGCTTTAATTAATCTCTCATTGGCTGCATCTTCGACTCCAACTTCTCCTTGTTGTTCAGGTTCAACTTCACCTTCGGAGTCACTCAGGTCTCCAACACTGGTTGTGCATCTCTATGCTGACTCCATATCTTATAGTCTCTCTCGAAGATCACGTATCTATCTCTCCAATTCTGGATTCTGTGCTTGTCTCCATCTTCTTCTCTGGTTCTCCCTATCCTCTGGATCGGGTGATTCTCTTTCTCTCCTTGGCGGCATGGTGAAATTTTCTCTTCTTCTCTGCTACAAAAAGAAAATAAATTTTCTTGCTCTGATACCTCTCTGACATAAATGCGCCACCCAAGGCACATCCGCTCCCACAGGACCTGCTCTTCCTTAGGCCCGAAGAGATAAAATGCTCTTCAACCCCCTTATCGGGAGTTCTCAATACCCATAGAATGATCCTTATGATCTCCCTACCTCAAATCAGGAAATCAAACTTTGCAAGATCGCGAGTCCTGAAACCACAGGATCAGGCCTCACAAATCCCCAAAACCTGATGAATATTCACCCACGCTTTCCGGCTCCTGTCGGGAATTACCCCATCGGGAAATCAACACTTACGAGATTGTGATTAAATCCCCTCACGGATCCCTAACTCCCGATCCCCGATGCTACTTGGCGTTGACTCCTGCGAGGGTTGACCCTTTGACACTTGTCCTCCCTCGGTGTATCGGAGTTCGCGAGTTCACGAATCCAAAACCTATGAGTTTCGTGACTTGTCTTATCCCGAACCTTGATCTACGATCATTCAGTGTGGCATAAAACCTATCCACAACTCTGACCCCAGTGGTCCCCACTCTGTCCTCCTTCTCTACCTTCGGAAGATTGAAACTCGCAGCTTCGCAAGTTCGCTATCGATCAATGGGCTCTCGAATCCCCGAGATCTGATTTGTCAATCAAATCTCTAACTTTTCCCCTGTCGGGACTTCTGCTCTATCGCAGCTTCGAACTATCGTGACTTCGCTACTCGCGATACCAAGTCCTCGAGCTTCCCACTCCCAATATCCGATGTGCCGAAAATCCGATACCATCCGGTCATGCTTTCACGACTCGCCACTTCGTGTCCTCGTGACTTGGAGTTCCCAATACTTGGGCTCTCACCCTGCGAACTCCTGAGTTCACGAGATCTCTCGATCTCTGCCACCTGTCTTCCAGTAGCCCTGACTGTGGCCCACACACTCCCGTCAGAATATCACGTATCGGGATATTGCAATTCCTGATGTTGTGTGCTCGGGACTTTCGATTCCCCAAATTTCGATATGGGCTGCCACCTGTCTACTCACCTACTCCACTGTGGCCCACACTCCTGTGACAGATCCAGAAATCACGTATCGGGATATCGTGATTCCCATTGCTCTAATTCACAAAACTCTCCATGTTCGGAACCCCGATGCACGTGAGAGTCGATCCTTCCACATCACCACTTTCCCATCTCTATATCGGACATCGTAAGATCGCGATTCATGTGACAATGATTTCTTCACTTCCGGAGTTTGCAATGTGTCAAACCCCGACTCCTCCCTTGATGCCTGACGCGTTTCCTGCCGGGATCAACGGCTAGGATCTGTCCCGGTATTTAGAGACCAAAAAGATCTTGATTCTCTTGACTTGTAAAACCCCGATGCCTCCAATATCCCGATGAATCAAATGGGATTTAAAACCTGGTGTAGCTTTCGTCCGATCTGACGACTAGCGTTCTTTCGCGAATTCCTTCCACGAATATCGACCATCGATTTCTTTCCCCTTGGGGATTTCTTGGCACGAAAATATCCGGTGCAACCTTTCAATAATTTTGAAGGCCTCTCTTCCTCCTGAGATTTCCTCACAGCTTCTCGGTCTCTTAGAGAGAGATCTGTTTGCGCACACTCCTTGCGGCAACCCTATAAACATTTCAAGTGTTCAAACTTCTTTGACTCTGCGCATGCCTGCAGCAGCAGTCCCTGATTTCCTTGCTCAGATTCATGACTAAGACTTCCTCTTTTAGCCTGCGCACTCCTTGCATGGCTTCAACAACCCACTTTCACTTCTGAGTGAATAAGAACAAGAGTTAAACTACCTGAGCCTCCATCAATGCACTCCTTGCGGATGATTTTCGACTACACACCTTGTAGGAATCTCCTGGCTTAGATAGAGAAACAATTGAAACTCATTCCATCTCCCCTTCAGACTTCAGTTTGAAACATGAAATCACATACACAACATATAAAAGAATATGTATGACAAGAAGCAAACATTCATGAGCACATCAACAATATACACAGAGAAACAACACAAACCATGAATTTGAATCATAACTTTCTTCTATTAATTCAAATGCCCGTACATGGGTGTTCTTCATACACTATTCTCCTCTTTCTCTTCTCTTCTCTTGAATGCTTCTATTATGTTACAATGGTACAATGAGGGTGTCTATATACGGTTTCCCTCTTAGACTCTAAACTATCAAATCTAGAATTTAAGATCCTATCTACCAACATTGACTATATTAAATGCCTCCTATCTACTAAGTATGAGAGCGTATCGCTCAAATTCCAATACAATATACAAAAGGCACTTTTCATAAATGCATCATTTATACATTGACGCATCATCTTGGATGAAAATTCAAAAAGTTTCGGCTGGACTTGTCCAGTTGTTCGTTGTCTTCCATGTTGGCTCGCTTGTCGTGGGCGATGCTCCTGCATCACAGAAGGGCTGATAGTTTTAGACTTTATTGGTATCCTAAAAGATATGAACCCTGGGTCAAAAACACAGGTAGCAGAGAAGAGTAGTTCATTAAACCAACAGTTAGTAGCCTCTACCACTCCCAAGGAAGACAACAATGCTTTCCTCTATGAGGGGAAACCCTAGAGGACTTCCAAAGCAGACATTACACAAGGAGTTTGTGCCATATCCTACACGATGGAATCACTCTGAGTAGCCATTGTGTTCGGGTTGTGAGAATATTTCTTAAACACACCCTTAGCAATGTGAGTCATATTTGTTCCCACAATATTTTCAATTTAAAGAGGAGGCAATGAGTTGGATGTTTCTTTTCCCTTGTAAGAAAATTATTGCATTCTGTAATTATGATCCTTGTTCTATAGATGAGCATGATATCTCATCATATAAAATTTTCCAACTACGTTATTAGAATTATGTGCGAGGGCTCCCTAATTTCTCCCAAGCGCATTCATGCATGAGGAAGCATGATCCATATTTTTTTCTTCTGAAAAAGGGTTGGCTAGCATGCCAAGATACTGTTTTTCCTCAAATCGAGGTCATTGGTGAGTCAAGTGGTCGTTCATGCAAAGCTTACACAAAAACCTCACCTTCCTCTTTTTGTTTTGTCCCTCACCAATGTTATTTACAACCTTCTGATCCCCATTACCCTTATTGTTTTTAGATTTCCTTTTTCCCTTGGATTTTTGGTTACCCTTCGGATTTGTCGATTGCACACTGTGTACATCCAACATTTGGGTTGTGGGGGAACCTAAACTAGGAATTTGGTTGGCCACAGTTTGTTGAATCAATAACTATTGTAACTGATTAGTCAACTGATCTATGGGATTTCTCTGTGTTGAGCCTACGATTCCATTGGCGTGAGGCCCAAAATTATATTTTCTCTTGTCGAAAGTTGATTGTGATGAATCCAAAAGGATCACATACAAATACTAGATTGAGTAAATAAACTCATGTTGTTGGGATACCATGATAGCCTCTTCTTCGAAAAAAACTCTAGATGTCATGATGTCTTTGGATACATAAGGAACCAATGAATTTAGGAACCACTCAAGAAAAAATGTGGTAGAGACCTTCACTATGATCAAACTCTTTCATCGACGCCATTCTCTGGTGTGATCTCAGATATGGACGACTTTTATTCTCAAAGTTGTCCAGCAACTTGGTGCTGACATCATATCTTACTAGTAACAGGAAATGGTTTAAGAAAACCATAGTCAAGTCATTAAATAAAACATACTTCAAGCTATTGAGATTGATATACCATATCGCACCACCCACTATAAGAGTGTGTTCAAACAAACACAATTGAACGAAGTCATCCTTTAAAGATTTGGATGAGCACCATAAATGAAATATCCTAACATGTTCACCTGGATCTTCTCCAGGCTTTTTTTCAAAATTAGGGATGTCCAAGGGAAACTTAGTCGCAATGGGGGGCCAACACGGATCATGAAAGATCAGGTTGTTCAACAACCTCGACAAGTTTGGAAAATGCAGAGTTGTCAGGAAAGGTAGTTTAGGTTGTGGTGGATTCAAAGGAACATATCCAAAATGAACCTACACTATCCTAGCCAAGGAAACCAACCCTGACATATCCCAACCCTTCCCTTACCTAAATAAGCATATTTTAAAATACCACCACCTAACATAAACTAGCTTATAATAGACTAATTTAACCTAACCTTCCTTAATCCCACACTTACCTAACCTAATGTAACTATCCTATCTTAGCCCACCAAAACATAAGCTATCCTAACCTACCTTAATCTACCCTAGCCTAAGATATTGTAACCTCGCCTAAGCTAACCTATCATATCCTAGACTCTTAGCCCTATCTTAAGTCATACTAACATAACTTATGCTATCCTAATAGACCTTGAATTATCCCAACATAACTCACCATAACATAAACTAACATGACCTAGTATAACCTAGCCTATCTCATATTAGTTTGGCCTAGCCTAGCCTAGGTTAGATTAACATAGTTTATCTTAGGTTGGGATAACTTGGGCTATCCTTAGCCTTCACTAGCCTAATCAAACCTAATCTATCCTACCCTAACCTTATTTAAAACTAATCTTAACCTATCCTAGCCTACCCTTACTTAGTCTACTCTATCCTAGCCTATCCTAACTTAGCCTAACCTAAGATAGACTAACTTAGCCCATTTTTTCCTATCTTATCCTACCTTCATAATCCTATTCTACCCTACCCTAAAAAAACCTAGCTTATCCCATCATAGCCTAGGATAACCTATTCAACCATAACATATCATAGTCAAACATACCCTAGCCCAACCTATACTAATCTAGTTAGGCTTAAGATAAATTAGCTTAGATTAACCTAATCTAGACTAACCTAACCTAATGTAGACTAGTCGAACATAACATAACATAAACTCACCTACCCTAACCTTTCATAACATAACTATACTACCATACATTATCCTACTCTACCCTAACCTAAACTAAAATACCCTACCCTACCATTCTTTAGCCTAACCTAGCCTAGCATCACATAATCTAGCCTAACATGACCTAACGTGTCCTAATCTATGCTACCCTAACCTAACCCTAACATATCCAAGCCTAGCATAAGATTAAGTTGGTTAATCCCACCCTATTTGATATTGAGCTATGCTAACCTACTGTAGATTATCATAATATAGCCTAGTCTTACCCAATCAACCCTAAACTAGCTTAGTCCATCCCAATCTAACCCAACTTAGCTCAAACCAAGCTATCCTAACCTATCCTAACCTATCTCAACCAATCTGTTGAAATAATGTAACTGCGAAGAGCATTCCTATTATTTTTATTATTGGATTAAATCCCCATTGTGGATTAATCATGTTATTATTATTATTATTGTTATTGGATTAATCCCCATTGTGGATTAATCATTTCGGTAATTGTATAAGGACCAAATCCCCTTCTGCGGATTGGTCATCGGAAAATTACAAAGGGTATAATAAGAAGTCATCCCCAACAGTTATTATGGAAGACCCATAATTAATTAAAGGTGGGCTTACCCAGCTAGAGTGAGAGGTCAGCCCTGCCAGTTGTGACCTTTCACATGTGCCAGTCTTGTATAAATAAGAGGCTAGGGCCTCACTTCAAACACACAACTCACTTGCTCATTCTCTTATGAGGCAAGCTACAATTACCAGTTGGAGAGAGGGAGAAGAGTGGCGCATCTCTTGGGGAGCACTATATGTATTGGTTTGGGTTATCTCTTGAACATTGTATAAGCTATTTATGATAAGGAAGTTTTTGCTGGGTTTTCTTCCCCTAGAGGCTTCCTAGGATAAATGTTGTGTCTCTTGTGAATGTGTATTTCTCAATGATCTTGCTCTTATGATGCTATTATAATGGCATAAACATTAACATGGTATCAGAGCCAACTTGAAGGAAGCACAATTTGCAAGAGGAAAAACGTCACTGTTACCATACCCAAAAATTAGGGTTTTGCAAAAGTGAGTATTTTAAGCTCCCTAGCCTCTCAGAAAGTTGCACCCTACCCCAAGGATCATTTTGGCACTTAGAGCGCACCTTTTCAGTGGCTAGATCTCCTGAAAAGTGAAACACTAGTTTCACAAAGTACTAGAAAACCAAAAAACTAGAGTATGAGAAGTACCAGAAGTACCGAAAAACCAGAAGCACTAGTATAGAAATCCAGAGATCATGTTTGACAGGGTAAAAGTTGGATTTTTGAAATTCTGACTACACCAGCTAACTCGCCTCAGCCCATCGCATCTATCCCTTGGATCAGAATTTCAAAATTTGAAACTTGAAAAATTAGGGTTTCCTCATAAAACCCTAAGTTGTAGTTGCAGTCTCAGAACGAGTTGCAGTTGTAGTCACAATACCTGTTGCAGTTGCAGTCATAGAACTAGTTGCAATCACTTTTGAAGTTTTTGGTAATAATTACCGCTGCTACCAGATGAAGCCACTACCTGCAAATGATATCCAAGGTATGTACTCACATATGTTTAATGGTTAAACCCTAAAAAGTATTTGCAGGAGAAGGGATCTTTTGCCACAGATCCAGAAGGATCTCAAGATACAAACAAATTCAGAGGAATGATGCAACCCAGGTGTGATTATTCTAATATGCATCTATTTGTTATGAAATTATCTTGATCAGTGTTGCATGTTGAAGCTATGATCAAATTATTAGAAGAATTAAAAGTTGATTATAGAGCTTATCCTCTAACCTAACCTTTTTTCAAGTTAGTGTATTGTCTTAAGTATTGAAGATAGGTTGAAGAAATCACTTGTCACTTGAGTGAAGGAGACCTAAAAGAAAAGCAAGCACTCACTCTTGAGGACAAGGCTCTCGGTTTGATTAATCAAGATTCAAAGGTACACATGACAATCTAATGACTTTAGTTGAGATAGAAACCGTCATAAAGTATTATACATGATAGCATGTGAGAATATAGAGGTAAATACTTTGTCTGATATGACTAACACCTCCTCTAGGAGAAACCTCGTGTGTTAGTTTCAGATTGAAATGGTAGAATGCTTGGTCACAACACTATGAGAGTGTTGACCTCATTTTGTATTGTATTTCTTACCTTTAATCTTTGCTTCAGATAAATTATAAGTGATATCTCTAAAGGAGCTACTGTGATGATTGTTCGTGTTATTTCTTTATATTATCAAGAAGAATATTATTCTTGCTTGTTGTTTTGTTGACCTTGCTCTAGGTCACATGAGGAAGCTATAGCGAAGGTTGCAGAAGGAAACGTGCTAAAGGAGAGATCATAAATGAAGCAATCATCAGTGGAAAAGAAGAAGGTGGGTCACTTAGAAGCTGCCATGACCCATGCTATTTGAAGAATCCATGTGAACTCTAGAATATTAGCTCACATCAACTACAAGGCGCTACCATACATATGCAAAGTTGTCACATGTTTACCAAAACTGAAAGGTGACCATGAAGGCGTATGCGATGGATGTGCACAAGGGAAGAATGTCAAAAACCCATTTTTGAAGAGGGACAGCAAGGCATAAAGAGTCCTAGAACTCATTCATTCTGATGTATGTGGCCCAATGCCATCATCCTCCATTAATGGGTATGTACACTATGTATCATTCATTAATGACTATTCTCGTAAAAGACCTGGATATATTTGAAGTGTTCAAGAAGATCAAGGAATTGAAATCCTTGATAAGAGAACCCTTCTGTAAGGAAGATTAAGATACTTAGGTCAGATAATGGAGGAGAATATACCTCAAAAGAATTCATGAATATTTGCAAAGATTTTGGGATCAAGATCTCCAACAAAATGGTGTAGCTGAACGAAAGAACAGAACCATGCTAGAAGTTGTGAAGATCAAGATCTTCCTATGTGTTTATGGGAATAAGCAACAATGACAGTTATTTATGTGTAGAACTGATTTCCCCATAGTGCACTTGGGCTCAAGACACCAGAAGAGATGTTCACCGGAAAGAAGCAAGAGGTAAGCCATCTCAAAATATTTTGTTGTCGAGTGTTTATTCGTATACCTAAAGAGAAAATAAACAAGATGGAACCCTTCAGTAAAGAAGGGAATATTTGTGGGGTCTCTAAGGCCTTCAAAATCTACATACCAGGTCACCACCACATTGAGATCAGCAGGGACATGACCATTCATGAATAAGCAACACTTAAGAAATCAAGAAGATGTCAGCTTGAGGAAGTATATGAAGAGGAACCTGTAAATCCTAGGTTTGCAGAATCAATGAGGGGGGTTCTTAGAGCTGCAGAACTAGTGAGGGAAGTTGTAAATTCCCCTAATGAGGAACTTATAGAAGACCATGATATAGTAGAAGTTCAAGAACCTCCTCAAATGATATTCTCCCATAAAAGAAAGCCCGCTTGGACAAGAGATCTTATTCAAGATGGAGAGAAGTATGGTGTTCCAGAAGGAACCTCAAGACAGGTGAAAAGACCAAATCCATTCTCCAGTTACACGACTTTGATATGTGATCTCCCAGATGAAGAACCTACCTGCTCTGAAGAATCCATTCAGAGAAAAGAAGGGGTAGATTCCATGACAGAGGAATACCAATCCATAATGAAGAATGAAGTATGGGAAATAGTTCCCAGATCGAAGAATAAATATGGGGTATCCTACAGATGGATCTTCAAAATAAAACATGCTATTGATAAAAGTATTGAGAAGTATAAAGCAAGATTTGTCACTCGTGGCTTTTTCCCATAAGGAAGGTATCGACTATGAAGAAACATTCGCTCCTGTGGCCAGATACACTTCGATCAGGACCATTATAGCCCTTGTAGCTAAGATGAAGTGGAAGCTATACCAAATGGATGTGAAGACAACTTTCCTGAATGGTGTTATTGAAGAGGAAGTGTATATAGAGCAACCCCAAGGATTTGAGGTTGAAGACATGAAGTCTCATGTCTGTCGATTGAATAAATCCTTATATAGATTGAAGCAATCTCCCAGAGCTTGGTATGGCCGTATAGACAGTTTATTGATGAGCTTGGGCTTTACTAAGAGTAAAGAAGACTCAAATATCTACTTCAAAATTATGGACAATAAACCAATAATACTATTACTGTATGTGGATGACTTATTCTTAACTAGAGAAGAAAATCTTATCAATGAATGTAAAGAGAGACTTGCCACAGAATTTGAAATGAAATACCTTGGTCTAATGCATTACTTCTTAGACCTTGAGGTATGGCAGAGTCCATAGAGAATCTTCCTTAACCAAGGGAATTACACGGTCGAAATCTTCAAAAGATTCGACATGCTATAATGCAAGTCCATGAATACACCCATGGAAGTGAAGTTGAAGCTGTTGGTCGATACTTAGTCAGATTTGATAGATGCCACTCTGTACAGATAGATTATTGGATCATTGATGTACATGATGAACACCAGACCAAACATCTATTTTGCAGTGAACACCTTGAGTCAGTTTCTGGTAGAGCCCAGACATGTTCATTTAGCGGCTGCAAAACATGTGATGAGGTACCTTAAAGGTAAAATGGATTATGGTCTCAGTTATGATGGAGATCATGAGTTCACAGTGAGTGGATATACTAATGCAGATTGGGTAGGAAACGTTGCTAACAGAAAAAGCACATCCCAATGTTGTTTCAGATTGGGATCAGCCATGATCTCGTGGTAGAGTAGAAAGCAATCCAGTATTGCTCTCAGTACAACGGAAGAAGAGTACATTGACGCATGTTCTGCTAGCTGCGAAGCTATATGGCTTCAAAAGTTGCTGACAGGCCTATTTGATTTGGAGATGAGAGAAACTGCAATTCTATGTGACAATCAAAGTTGCATTAAAATGATAGAGAATCCTGTGTTCCATGATAGGTCGAAGCACATAGATATCCACTATCATTTCATCCACGACATGGTACAGAGAGGATCCTTGAAGCTCCAGTACATTAGCATGGATGAACAGGTTGTTGATGTGTTGACTAATCCTCTAGCTCATGTAAAGTTTGAACACTTTTGAGATAAGGTTGGTATTGTCCGAAAGGACCCTCCTTGAAAGGGGGAGTAGATGTATTCCTTGCTTCTGACCTAGTTGTTAGACGCAAAGCAAGATGAGTCATGCTTTTGACCTCATTGTTAGACGTAAAGCATGACGCGGTGTGATCCTTGCTTCTGACCTAACTGTTAGATGTAAAGCAAGATGAGTCATGCTTCTGACCTCGTTGTTAGATGTAAAGCATGAGGCCATGTGACCCTTGCATCTGACCTCACTGTTAGATGTGAAGCAATATGAGTCATACTTCTGACCTCATTGTTAGACGTAAAGCATGACGCCATGTGATCCTTGCTTCTAACCTCATTGTTAGACGTAAATCAAGATGAGTTATGCTTCTGGCCTAGTTGTTAGACGTAAAGCATAACGCCATTGGTTCCTTGCTTTTGACCTTGTTGTTAGACGCAAAAGAAGATGAGTCATGCTTCTAACCTAGTTGTTAGACGTAAAGCATGACGTTGTGATTCCTCGCTTCTGACCTAGTTGTTAGACGTAAAGTGAGATGATGATGTTACTTTCTTCTGACCTAGTTGTTAGACATAAAGAAAGATGTGACTGAAACTGAGCTACCAGCTTAACCGCTGTGGCATTGATCTAGTGTAGTACTATGATGTGCCATCCTAGTGCTATGATGAGGTATCATTTTTACTGATACATATTTGATGCAGATGATGATAGCATTCTTTCGAGAATGATGATGTTGTTGATGAAGAAAACTTTCAATGACTCGTAAATGTGCTAGACAATGGTTCAAGATGATATTGACGATATTGTCCTCCAGATGCCACTGATGATGTAGATCTCTCTCACCTGATGCAGATGAATAATACCCTTCTTGTTAAGGGGGAGTGTTGAAATAATGTAACTCCGAAGAGCATTCTTATTATTTTTATTATTGGATTAAATCCCCATTATGGATTAATCATGTTATTATTATTATTATTGGTATTGGATTAATCCCCATTGTGGATTAATCATGTCGGAAATTGTATAAGGACCAAATCCTCATTTACGGATTGGTCATCGGACAGTTACAAAGGGAAGAATAAGAAGTCGGCCCCAACAGTTATTATGGAAGACCCAGAATTAATTAAAGGTGGGTTTACCCACCCAGAGTGAGAGGTCGACTCTGCTAGTTGTGACCTTTCACATGTGCGAGTCTTGTATAAATAAGAGGCTAGCGCCTCACTTCAAACACACAACTCACTTGCTCATTCTCTTATGAGGCAATCTGCAATTACCAGTTGAAGAGAGGGAGAAGAGTGGTGCATCTCTTGCGGAGGACTATCTGTATTGGTTTGAGTTATCTCTTGAACATTTTATAAGCTATTTATGATAAGGAATTTTTTGCTGGGTTTTCTTCCCCTAGAGGCTTCCTAGGATAAATGATGTGTCTCTTGTGAATGTGTATTTCTCACTGACCTTGTTCTTACGATGCTATTATCCATTGAAATGCAAAGAACTATAATAATGGCATAAACATTAACACAATCTAAGTCAAGATGATTATATCATAGCTTGACTTACTCTAATCTATCCAACCTCACCATACGATTTTTTGTCCTAATATAACTTGCTGTACCACAAATTAGCCTAACCTACCCTAAGATATCCCATGAAACCTAATCCTAATCTATCCTACCCTAAACTAACCCTACACTATCCAAGCCTAACATAATCCTAAGTTGGCTAAGCCCACCCTACCTGAGATTGATCTACCTTAACCTTCCATATATTATCCTAACTTAGCATATTCCTACACAATCCAACCTAAAAAAGGTTATCCCAACCCAACCTGGCCTAACCTAGCCCATATGAGTTAGGTCAAGATGATTATATCCTCTCTTGACTTGCTCTAATCTATCCTTGCTCACCATAAGCTTGTTTATCCTAATCAAGATATATCTACCATAGCTTAACCTAACCTACTCTGAATTATCACAACCTATCCTAACCTATCCTACCTTAACTTATCCTAACCTAGCATATCTTAAATTATCCTAAACTACCCTTAACTTAGCCTAAACTACCCTTAAATTAGCCCAAAATACCTTAACCTAGCATACATAGCTTAGCTTAACATAACTTACCATAAATGAACATAACTCACACTACCCTAGGTTAGCCTAGCCTATTCTGGTTTATCCTCAGCTAAGAAGCATAGCCTATCTATATTATTTAACTTATTCTAAACATGCATATACTATAACCTACCCTAACTTAACCTAGTTTATTCTAGCCTCCTTTAGCTTAAACGATGATAAATTAGACTAACCTACCCAACTATACCCTACGCTCCATGAGGATAGTCTAGCGTAGCCTAACTTTCCCTACCAGTCCGAGCCTAACCAAACCTACGCTATCCTAACTAGGCCTAACCTATCCCATCCTAACAGAACATAACCATACCCTACTCTAAAATAGGTTAACCTAGCCCACCCTATATTTCATTAGGTTGCACAAGCTTATATTAGCCTAAATTAACTTAAATCTACCCTACCATATCATAAGTTACCCTATCTTAACCTATCCTACCTTAAACTAACCTACCTTATCCTAGCCTACCCTATCTTAACCTTTCCTACCCTAGCCTACTAAGCCATATCATAGTAGACCATATCCTATTAGAACCTAGCCTATCATAGCCTACTAAAACCTAACTTTTCGTAGCCTACTAGAACTTAACCTACCATAACCTATCCTAATGTAGTCTATCATAACATAGTCTATCCAAGCCTAACCCTCTCCTATATTAGTCTATTGTAGCTTCATCCTATTCTAGTTTAGTATATATTATCCTAACCCTAGCGTAACATAGCCCAACGTATCCTCACTTAGTTTAACCTAACCTAACCAAACCTAGAATAACATACCCTATCCTATCCTAGCCTAACTTACCCTAATCCTATCATATCATAACCTAGCTTAGCATACCCTAAAATACTATAACCTAAGCTAACCTAACCTTGCAAAACCAAGCCCAACCCAACCCAACCTAGGCTAACCAAGCCTATGTTAGCCTAGTTAACCTAGCCCAATCCTATCTTAGAATAGCCTAAACTAGCCTAGCCTAGCCAAACCTACCCTAAGATTGCTTATCTTAACCTACCCTATCCTAGATTACCCTGGTATACATTATCCTAGCCTACTTAAACATAGCCGATAGAAACCTAACCTAATCAAACCCAAGCTAGGAAAATTTGGTCTAAGCTAGCCTAATATAATCTCACATATCGTACCTTAAACCTACCTAACCTAGGCTATCCTAGTTTATCTTATCCTAATTTATCATAACCTAGCCTACATTATCCTATTCTAGCGTGACCTAGCATTCCCTAGATTGACCCTACCCTTACCTAACATAACCTACCTTGGATTGGCCTAACCTAGCATAACCTAGTATTCCCTAGCTTAACCCTGCACTTACCTACCCTCACCTAGCTTAGATTGGCCTAACCTATCTTAACATATCCTACCCTACCCTGGCCTAACTTACCCTATGCTAGCCTAACCTTACATAGCCTATCCTAGCCGTAGCTAATCTAACTTAACCTAATCTAGCATAACCTAACTAACAAAACCTAGCCTAAGCTAACTAACCTAACCTAGCTTAAAGTGGTGTAACCTACCCAAACCTATCTTATCTTAAACTAGTATACCATAGCCTACAAAACCCTAATTTACCCAAGCCTAGACTAACCTACCCTACCCTACCCTACGCTACCATACTCTATTGTATCCTTATCCTAACCTATCTTGGCCTAGCCTAACTTATCTTAACATAGCCTAGCTCAACCTAATTTTGGTCTAAACTATCATAGCCAAGCTTACCCAAGCCCATTAAAACCTAAATTAACTCTACCCTAAACAAAGCTATCCTATATTATATTAACCTACCTTAACTTATCCTACCCTATCCCCACTTTAACCCAACAAATTTTCACCCTATTCTAACTGAGTCTACCCTAACCTATTCTACCCTAGGTTCTCCCCCTCTCCTCTAACCTACCATATCCTAACCTATGATAACCTACGCTAGTCTATCCTAAGCTAGTGTAACCTATCATATCATATCCTACTTTAACCTATCATATCATATCCTACTCTTCCCTAACCTACATAAGATAATCTAACCTAACCTAATCTAAGCTAATCTTCCCTAACCTAAGTTTGCTAAGCCCACCCTACGTGATATTGATCTACCATAACCTACCATAAATTATCCCAACTTAGCCTAATCCTACACAACCTAACCTAAATGAGCTCATCCTAGCCCAACCTAGCCTAACCTAGCCCATATGAGCTAGGTTAATATGATTATATCCTAGCTTGACTTACTCTAATCTATCCTACCTCACCCTAATCTTGTTTATCCTAATCTATCTATATCTAACATAACTTAACCTAAGATACTTTAAATTATCTTAAACTAAACTAATGTCTACTACCTCAACTTATCCTAATCTATACTACCCTAATTTATCCTAAACTACCCTTAACTTAGCCTAAACTACCCTTAACTTACCCTAAACTACCCTTAAATTAGCCTAAAATACACTAACCTAGCATACATAGCTTAGCTTAACCTAACTTGCCATAAATTAACATAACACACACTACTCTAGATTAGCCTACCCTATTCTAGTTTTACCTAAGCTAAGATAGCATAAGTTGTCTAACTTATTTACCCTACTCTAAACTTGTATAGACTATAAACCACCCTAATTTAGCCTAATTTATTATATCATGCTTTGGCTTAAACTTTGACAAATTAGAGTAACCTATCGAACCATACCATACCCTACACTAGTCTAAGCTAGCATAGCCTAGCCTGTCCTACCAGTCCCAACCCAATCAACCCTATGCTACCCTGCCAAGGCCTAACATAGCTCATCCTAACCCAACCTAACCATACCCTACCCTAAACTAGTTTAACCTAGCCTACCCTATATTTTATTAGGATATTCAATATTGTCTTAGCCTAAATTAACTTTACTCTACCCTACCTTATCATAAATTAGCCTACCCTACCTAAGCCTAACCTAACATAACCTAACTCTACCCTACCCTAAACTAGCATTCTTTATCCTAGCCCAACCTAGCCTAACCTGACTTAACCTATCCCACCTTAAACTAACCTACCTTATCGTGGCCTACCCTAGATTAACCTTGCCTACCCTAGCCTAATAGAACTTAGCATAATTTAATCTAGTGTAGCATAGTCTAGCCAAGCCTAACCCTCTCCTATATTAATCTATGGTAGCTTCATCCTAGTCTAGTTTAGTACATTCTATCCTAACCCTAACTTAGCTTACCCCAATGAATCGTAACCTAGTTTAACATAACATAACCTAACCTAAAATAGCCTACCCTATCTTATCCTAACCTAGCTTACCCTAATCCTATCATATCATAATGTATCTTAGAATACCTTAATATACTATAACCTAAGCTAACCTAACCTTGCAAAAGCTAGCCCAACCCAACCCAACCTAGACTAACCAAACATATCGTGGCCTAGCTAACCTAGGTGAATACTAGCTTAGGATAGCCTAAACTAGCCTAACTTAGACAAACCTACCCTAAGCTTGCTTGTCTTAACCTACCCTATCTTATATTACCCTCGTATACACCATCCTAACCTACTTACACTCTAGCCTATCCTAACCTAACGTAACCTATCCCATGCTATCCTACTTTAACCTATCCTAGCCTAGCCTACTCTTCCCTAACCTACATAGGCTAATCTAACTTAACCTACATAGATGTGACATAAACTATCTTACCCTCTCATAACCTCAATTATGAATCCCTAAGACTAGGCCTAACCTCAATTCATTATCCTAAGCCTCACAACATTTTAACCCAAGCACAAAGCCTCACATGCTACTTGCATAAAATGAGAATAATTATTTGATCAAATTTATAATCTAGCAATATATAACTTTATTCAAATCCATTTTAATATAGATTAAATAATAACACATTCTTTACGTTATTTTTGGTAAAAATATTCTAATAGAAAATACAAAGCAATACAAATTAACTCATAATATGTAAACACAAATATAAGAAATATGTATTATAAATATATCTCACAAACAAAAAAATTCTTAATTAACATGAATAATGAATTTATAGAAAAATTTAGAAAATATATTTATATGCATGTAGAAAAGATATTTTATTTATTAATATTTATATTAAAACATAATATAGATTACATAACAACATATTTTTTTTCATTGTAAAAAAATAAATCAAATTTTCTATTTATTTAATTAATTAAAAAAAAACTAACTATAAATACTAATAATCAATTTAAAAATAAAATTATTAAAATAAAAATAAAAATAATAAAAATAAACTTTATAAAACAAAAAATCAATACATATAAACTATAACAAAAAAGGATAAAATTTAAATACAAACTATTGAACATATTCATATACTAATGACTTTAATTTTAATTTTTTATTTTTATTTAAAGATTAAAGTAATTCATATACGATTACATATACATTGCATATCCAAAAGACAAATCAAAGTATAAAAGATACCATTATAGCTTATTTTAGACAGAGACAGCCGATATTGAGGGCATAACAATGGAGTTCAGAGGCTAGTGATAAGTCTGAACAAAAATCATGGACAGGTTATCGATTTCTACTTTTCTAATTTAAGCTAAGCAACTGCAAAAAGAAAATTCTGTAAGCACGAAGTTTCAACCTTTCATGTTTTCGGACGTCTCATAATTGTTCGAACATCGTATTTTAGACTTTCTCATTCATTATTTTTCCTACGCGTATTTAAGACTTTTACTAGTATAGTTTAAAGAATATTGGGTGGGAAGAAATGCAAATATCTTTTTTATGAGAATATTAGAATCCGCTGTTTTTTCTTTTCAGAAGCCGGCGGGCGTGTCAGGAGAAAATATGAAGCTGTGAGTATCATAACACTATTTTTGTTAAACTCAATTCTGTTATCGGAAGTCAATCAAAGTACAATGATATTTGTAATGATTATAATTTGCAATTGATAAATATTGGAAAAAGTACACCGTACAAAGACATATCTAATTTCTGTTAACCTCATGTAATTTATTTTTCTAATATTTAAAAAAAATGGAATTTATTTACATAATTACAAAACATGAGTTAGAAAAAAGGCCATACATAAACTATATAAAATAAAGCCTCTCAGGCGTTAACCATAACACACAAATGCACAACGTGCGGATTGTGAATCGCAGCGGGGTCTCCATATCCCACGTTTTGCTTGACCTGTAGTTGGTGGAGCCCGATATCATTGTTATTTCATAGGCTTCTAAACGTAAGAGTCTAATAAATTGGAGGTAAGTTAAATTAAAAATGAAGAAAAAATTAATCATATCCATGATTCGTTCTTGATATTTGATTGAAAAAATCCAAGTCTAAATTTATAAAGTAGCGAGCTAAAGCAATTTAAAAGAGGAATAAAATAATTGGGCGGGAGACTCAACTAATTAGAGAATACAAGTGGGGTTAGATTAATAAAAAAATATTAAATTCCATAATCAAAGATGGCTTAGTTAAACTGCTCAAGAAACAGATTAAACTGCTGAAAATCCAATGAAAATTTACTTAAATAAAGAGAGATAATATAGGTAGGCTAACCACTAAAAAGAGGGATTAAGTAAATGACTGCGGGTTAAACTAATGACAAAGATTATACAAAAAATTAAAAAACTAAACAAACTGGTTAAATTACTAACAAGGCAGGTTAAACCTCTTTTTAACTAAATATAAATTTATTCATCATGGCCGATACCTCGAGCCTTGGCCAGAGCAATGGCATCAAGATTAACCATATTTAGAAAAGAGAAACCAGATGCATACATGCCGGTGGGTCGAATTTGTTTTGTAAAAGGGTTTCTAAGGGAAGGCTATACATGAGATTTGACATTTGAAAGGGTTTCGAATTTACATCTCCATAAAATAGAACCGAAATATTGACAAGAGTTAATAGATCATAAAATAAAACCGAACCTGAAATATTTTCGATCACAACTGAATAAAATAGAACCGAAATATTTCGAATCATATTGACAAAATAAAGGGAAGGCTATACATGAGATTTGAGATCAGCAAGAAGTCTATACAAAACAATCTAGGGCTTCTGAAAAGAGGAGGAGGTAAAGGAAATAATAATAATAAATTTACAGAACAATCTTTCGATTGTAAGAAGGTAGAGGAAATAATAATAATAAAATGTACCGTGGACAGAGTAATGACCGTTAAGCATCTCTGCTGCTCTTCCCTTGAAATGTTGGTTGGCGAATGATCCAGTTGCCTACAATTCGGTCCAATCTCATCCTCTATCACACATACTCAGACTCGACCCGAACGCATACCGGAAACACGGTAGGATTTCAGTATATATTACTTCTCCAACGGATAGATAGATTCCTGCTTTTTCCTTCATCTTTCTGTAACAATCCATGGGTTACAGATGAGACAAAATTCCTCTCAATGTTGACATATGAAACAAATTTCTAAAGTTGAAACAGTCCGTTAGAGGTTATCATGTTTTTTCAGGGTTCATTTTGAATTTTAGGTTAAAGGCTCTCATGCGTTTTTGGTTTTCATTTGTTTTTTCAGGGTTGATTTTGAATTTTAGGTTAAAGGCTATGATGAGTTTTTGGTTTTGATTTCGAATTTAACGGACAGATAATGACGTTAAAGGCTATCATGATTTCTGTTTTAATAGATAATTCCTGCTTTTGACTCATTTTCAAAGGTTCACTTTATTCATGCTTTAGAAGCATCTTCGGTTAGGGATTATCATGTTTTTTGAATTTTGATTTCGAAATAAATATATTTTTTTAATTTTTTTATCATTTCAAAATTTTGATTATCATGTTTTTTTGATTTCAAAATAAACTTTTTTTTTTTGTTTTTTTTTTTCTGTCTCAGTAATGAAATGATTTAGCACCATTTCTTTTCATTATTTTGTTTCAGATTTTTTTATTTTGAGTATATAGAATTAGAGTAAAGATATGATTTAGCACCATTTCATTTCATTTCATCATTTTCCTTTTGATTTTATTTTGAGTATATAGAATTGGAGGTTTTTTTAAGATAATATTATAGAAGAGAATTTTCACATATTTAAAATTGGACGGATTTATGTTTTTACATATTTATTGATTTGTATTTTTTTTTTTTCTACATTTTCTCTTATATTATAATTGCTTAAAATATATTCTTTTTTTTTATTTGAAAATATTTATGGTAGAAAATTATAACCACAATCAATGTTTTGTTAACAATAACATAAAGATGTCCCCGAGGTGTAGGACACTCGGTGACACAGAGTGTGTTGTTAAGCCACTCCGTGTTGAAAAGTCACGGGTGCGGGGACAAGAAATCCAACCATGTTAGGGGTTGGTGTGGCTTAGGCCGGGTGCGATCCCCGGGTGATTTTGACGGCTTAGATGCCCGCCCCTGAGTCGCGGTTTCTCAAGCCAAAGGTTAATCTCGATGGCAAGAAGGTCCGGACCAATTAACAAACAAAAAAAACAATAACATAAAGATAAAGATTTTTCTTAAAATATATAGCAGTATTCTAAATTCTTTGTTATATGAAAGAACTTTATTTTATCCAAAATATTAATATTTCAAAGTAGAAGTGTGCAATATCTCAATGATTGATATGTGTTTGTTAATGTATGTGCATATTTAAAAATTCTTTGATCATGCTAATGTTGTCCAACCATTGTTTAATATGCCATGACACCTACATTTTTTTAATGAAATCACCATGAATATAGTAGAGCATGTGATCTTGTTTTGAGTTCCACTTACTAAAAAAGTTGTTTATCATCTTAGGTGAATTGATGTCTATTTACCTACCATCCAAATAAGATTGTGAGATTAAGATGAAATCATTATAGGTAGGTCTAGCCACAACTCATTTTTCCTTCATTATTGAGATTGGATTGGGATGAACAACCCTTAATCTTGAGGATTAAATGGATGCTACTTTTATGATGGATTAGTTCATGACTCATCTCAAGAAAATCATGAAGATGGTTCTATAAATATTTGTCTTTATGTGCTCACATGGTTGAGAAATGTTATCAAGAATTTTAACGCACAATGAGAATAGTTGACAACAAAAAGTATAATGGAGATGATTAATTTTATTTAATATAAAACGAAATTCCGTCAACCTTTATTGTGAGATCTATTCTATGTTTTTTTATTTTGCTAATTCTTCAATGCCTAGTTTTTAATCTTCATTTGTATGTAATGAGAATGATTTTGATGATAGTAAATATCTCATAAAAACCATAAAACTATCAAAATGATATGAAAATAAAAAATAGTGCATATTTACGCCGATAGGCGTCCCCCCTATTAGACTTGCACGATTAATCATGCTTTTAATTACTAAATTTAATATGCTGGCATATTCTTCGTCTTACATCCAAATCAATGAATAAGAATGCAAGAACTAACTCCCTTGCATTTATAAAATCATAAGTTTATCATGTTTACTTTTTCACTTTTACTAAACATGATTAAAAAATTACTGTAACAATATATGATTGCCACGGATTTTTGTAAAATTATTTATTTTATTTATATGAGATAGGCCGCAGACTACAGGCACCACGTATGGAAGACAGGCGCAGTCGAGGCACAGGCGCAGGCTACTTAGTATTCCTGAAGCGTTTTGGAGCTTATGCTTATGGCCGCGTGGATTCAACCTCCCCTCAGCGTTTTAACTTCCCACCTCCCCGGATGCTTATCGCCGCGTGGATTCAGCCTCCCCTCAGCGTTTCAACTTCCCACCTCCCCGGACGCTTATGGCCGCTTATGCTTTCCTCCGCGTGGATTCCCTCTGTGTTTTCAATTGATTGTGCAGAGCGTAGGTGATTTTAAGACGATACTTGTTCGATAGTTTACTTTTTATTCGTGCCTGGACGGCTTTCAAGGTCCAGTAATGCCCTCTCTCTCATTAAAAGATTCGCGCACACGGACAAGGATAATCAGATCCATGTCTGACACCAAAAACCTTCAAGGTCTTTTTAATGTTTTTTCACTATATAATGTAATTTGCATATTATAGGTTCTTTCCTTCCGTTTGCATTTTATTTCAGCGCAATATATCCTTTCACAGTTTGCATTTTATTCGATTCGTTTAAAGTCCAATGTTGAATTCGAAAGGTGAATGGCTGTGGTAAAAAATCATGTAGTGGGTTGTATATGTGTGGTTAGATCTCTTCGCACATATTCAGCGATGCATATACTGTTCAGAGTTAGTTACAGAGAATACTATGCAGTTTTATGTTTATCCATGTTCAATACAACCGACACATGGGATATACCGTCATTTTGATTTCTATGCTTCCTTTTTAAAATGGCACATCACAGGATATCTACGAGATATGGGTTGGAGAAGATATTCACAATTCGATTAAGATATGTTTCATAATAAATGTGTTCCATTTTTCGATATGGGCTGGATAAAATCTTCGCGTACAGTGTGGAGGTTTTAAATGGATGGTTAAACTTTGAGATTCAGGTTGATTTGAATGTGAAAAACATTCGTTAATACATTAATACATTAAAATGTAAATCATTAATGTGACTGGCTGCATAGCAACAACTTTGTTTGATGTTTCATATGGATGAACTCTAAGCACCCTCGAGTTTACAGCTGCTAGAGTACTGAAACGACAGACTCCCACCCAAAACCTTGCAAATTGCAAAATCCAAATAAATATCTGCCATTTCAGAATTCCAGAGAGATCATAAAAAAGTAAGAAATATCGCTTCCTGAGATGCCAATAATCAATGTGGACTGCGTAGTCCACATTGATTATAATCCACTAATAAATGGCTTTGTTTTGAGAAACACCCAGCGTAATAGAAAATGTGGCTTTATTTTAGGCACCCAACCTTTATGCATAATGGAATCCACCACAAATAATAAATTTACCTCACTGGTATTAAATTGCCTTCAATTGAATTATAAAGTCGCAGAGTTAAATTAAATGTTTTTGCTGGGAAGCTGTTTTGGCTCTGAGCCTGGAAAACTACGACTACTCATGATCAATTTACGAAGCATTAAAAATTTTGATTGCATGTAATCAATTTAGCTCTGGCATTGGATAACCAGATTTATATGTCAACGCAATTATAATTCGGCATTCAATAATGGGAATTCTATGTGAACGCATTGCAGTGGATAATCAGAATTCTATGTCCACGCATTAATGTTTCGACATTCAATAATTAGGGTTCTATGTCCAAGCATCCTTAATGGTTGGGCGTTGAATTCTAAGGGTTTTAAGTTAAACGCATCGATGGTTGGGCGTCGAATACTCAGGGTTTTATGTTGAGCGCATCAATGGTTGGGCATTGAATAATCATAGTTCTATGTCAAAAGCATTAATGGTTGGTCATTCAATAACCAGGGTTTCATGTCAACCTTATTAATGGTAAATCTGTGAGGTATTAAAATAATTGAATAATCGGGTTTCATTTGGTTTTGGAGACTGTATTTCAATTTATTAATACTAAAAGAATATAACTTTATATTGTTGCGGAATTATTTGGAATTGAATTTTGTCTTATGTTTTGAAAATTTTAAAACGTTTTAAGTTGACATTATACTCGTTATTAAAAATTCAAAGTGGAATCATATAAAATAAAAAGGAATGAACTTAAGAATGAAATAAATAAGTGAACAATCTCCTTTAAAAACTGGACATAAAGTCGCTCGCGATTTCTTTATGTGAATCATCAGAGCGACTGTAATTCTTTTCATAACCATTGATTGTAATGGGTAATTTGTTTTGCTTAGTGTATGGTATAATTTTAGTAATCATATGAATATTAATTTAATATAATTCTTTTCATAACCATTGATTGTAATGGGTACTTTGTTTACTGTTTTATAAGTTGTTTTTAAATATGATATTATTTTGTTTATNGTTTTGCTTAGTGTATGGTATAATTTTAGTAATCATATGAATATTAATTTAATATAATTCTTTTCATAACCATTGATTGTAATGGGTACTTTGTTTACTGTTTTATAAGTTGTTTTTAAATATGATATTATTTTGTTTATTTATTGTTTTATAAGCTGTTTATAAACTCTCATTCTTGTCTTTACAAAAATTGAATTGAATGTCTTTTTAAACCATTGAATCTTTGAATCTTTTGTAATTCATTATGGTTTAGAGTAGTTTGAGAAAATATTTTGCATTTATTATGGTTTAAATGCACATTGAGAAAAATAGATTTTTTTGTAAATTGTTTATGATTTATCAAAGATGAGGCATTGAATCTTTTGTAATTCATTATGGTTTAAAGCTAATTGAGAAAATATTTTGCATTTATTATGGTTTAAATGCAGATTGAGAAAAATAGATTTCTTTGTGGTTTATATATGAGCAATTTCTTTTCATAAAATTCACTAAACATAAGATCTATTTTATGAAAGCATTAAAAAATTCTTACCAAATTTATTAAACATAAAATGTAGCCAACGATATGTCAAAGATGTGAATGTGCATATTAAATATATGAGTAGCCTTATTAAATTTATACTATAGCTGTAATAATTTTCAAAAACAATTAAATTGATTATAATTAAAAGTTTCATTTTAGGTTGATTCTATGTTAAACAATCATATATTTATTTTTAATAAATCTTATTAATATTTTCAATTAGGATAATTATTTTAAAAGTTTCATTTTAGGTTTATATCATCAATTTATTAAGTAGTTAAAATATATTTGTAAATTTATTAAATAGTCAAAATAATTTAAAAAAATAAATAGATTAAGATAAATTTGTAA
>SNQJ01S0000926.1:172498-199725 GCA_010110895.2 Picea sitchensis
ATTTTTATTAACTTTATTAAATAATTTGTTATTTACTATTTTATTTTTTCTAAATTAATTTATAATATACAAATATAATTTTTCATTATTAATGTATTATTTTAATAATGTATTTATTTTGTTATTTTTTTTTTATCTTTATATATAATTTTCTAATTTATAAATAATTCTTGTTTAATATTAATTTTATTAGCTATAATCAATTGAGAATTAATAATTTTATTATTATTAATTAATAAATATTATTATTAAATAATTTCTAATTAATGTATTAATATATTTCTAGCAACAACCACATATTACTTTCTTATTATTATATGTAAAACTTGCTTATTTTTGTTTTTATTGACTTTATTAAATACTTTATTATTTACTATTTTATTTTTTATATATTAATTTATAATATATAAATGTATTTTTTCCATTATTATTGTATTGTTTTAATAATACATTTATTTTTTATTAATTTCTTTATTTCTCTATATTATTTTTAATTTATAAATACTTTTTATCTAATATTAATTTTATTATTTATAATCAATTGAGAATTAATAATTTAGTTATCATTAATTAATAAATATTATTATATAATTTCTAATTAATTAATTTTCTATAATTAAATAATCAATTTCTAATAATTTATTTATTGTTTAATATTTTTTATAGAGAAATAATAAATTACTATTACTTAATAATTAAATTATTATTTATTATTATTTAAGTATTATTATTAAATTATTTAATTTTATATGAATAATAACTAAATTTTTAATTATTTTATTTTAAATAATAATTAAGTAATTACTAAATAATATTTAAATATTACATTTAAATTGTATCAAAATATGTTCATGGTTGTGGCGATGCATGCCGGTCGTCAACTAGCAACAACCACATTTANTTAAGTATTATTATTAAATTATTTAATTTTATATGAATAATAACTAAATTTTTAATTATTTTATTTTAAATAATAATTAAGTAATTACTAAATAATATTTAAATATTACATTTAACTAGCAATTCAACTAGCAACAACCACATTTATGTAAAAAGTGGTTGATATACGCTGATCGGCGTCATTAATTTAAAAAAGTGGAAAATGGCGTCGATCGACTTATATCAACCACTTTTTACATAAATGTGGTTGTTGCTAGTTTAAAATTTAAGAAACTTGATGAAGAGATCCAATATATGTTTGCATCCTAGTTTTAGTAATAGTATTGTCAAAATGGACCTATATAGTTCTTCTTTCACTACTCACTATAGTATATAGTATGCAACATGGATCTATATATCTTGTAGGTTTCTTTGGACCTATCGAAATGATAAATAAGGTAAATCTTGTCACTCCTTGAGTTGATTAGTGTTTTTAAAGAAGTCTTCATATAATTTTAGAACTCTTCATATAATTTTATAGAGGGAGGTAGTGGAAGTGGTTCCATAATTTTGAGGTAATGAAAAGATTATTTATTATCATTTGGAATTTGATCTTCATCCTAAAATGATGGTTCCATATACTTCGATTCAAATGTACATATTCCAAATACTCCCCTTTGTATATGACTCAATATACAAGGAATGTTATTGTCCATTGGCTATAGTCTAAGAAATTGTGAAGAGTGTTTTGATGAGTATTTATTTAATAGATAAGGAATTCTATTGTCTAGTGGGTATAACCTTAAAAAAATGTGTGAGTGTTTTGATGAGTATTTATTTAATAGATAATGAATGTTATTGTCCATTCCGTAGCCTAAGAAATCGTGAAGAATGTTTTGTTGAGTATAAATTTCCTTGTGCTGAAAAAGTATTGATATTATACAAAATTCCATTGTAAATAATATTCTGGAAAACTTTTTGAACTATGGATATCTAACAATCATATTTAAAAATAATAAAAATAATTTTTTATTTGAATCACGTTCAATTTTTGAATTCTCTAAAGAATTTTAAGCATCATTACAAAGATAAAATTAGGATTGTAAAGACAAAACTCTATTTTGATTGTTCTTAAATTAAAAAAAAGACAAGATTATCCATCAAAGAAAAATGAGGAAAAACAAACAAATTGATTAGCTAGTGGTTTTATCACTATCACTGGGAAAAAAAAAGTAAATTAAGGAAATTCCACTTTAATTTTTATTCCAAATTTACAGAATTAAATCTTAGACTAACTTTTTTTAAATTTTGTAATAAAAATATCCTTATTTTATATTGTTTTTTTATTTTTTCTTTTAAAAAAAATTGAAAGTGGAATTTTTTTTTGTCATGGTGGTTTTCCTTCCAAAAGTTTCCCATTAAGGAAATGAAGGCTGCACTGAGATTAACAAGAGATGCAAGGAAAATTGGGTAGAATAGTAGCGGAAATGAGTTCTCAAAGAAATCAACTTAGCCGATTAAACACTATGGTCATTTGCAGTCTTAGTGTTCACAGTGAGTAATAATGCATAATTTGTGTATAACCCACTTTTCTGTAATTAACTTCTGATATTAATAAAATATGCAATAAATGTTTATTTTCTATGGTTAAATATTTAGATATTTGTAATTTAATGTTCTTAATGAATTTCAGGTTAAGGGTTTAGTTTGGTAAGTTGTCATTTTAAATTTTATATTCTCATCATTAAAGTTCCTTCTTTGTCTTAATTCTCATCATTTAAGTTTGATATTATGGAAGACGTTGATAGGAAAGTAGGGCCTAAAATTTAGATATAAAATCCATGCTGCAATTATTGGCACATTGAAATTTAAATTTAATCATAATGATACCATAGCTTTCTCGGGTTTTTTCTACTTCATAGTGATGAGAATAGAATGATATCTGTGTTTTTCTATTTCATAGCGATGAGAATAGAATGATATGCCATGCCATAGGTAGCATATAAATTTGGATTGACATCCGGGTTAACGTTGTGGAAATAATATCCAATATTCCATTCATTGGCCTTGTCACTATTTGTGTGCGCCAATAATTACCTATAGAAGGAATTATGTTTATCTACATCAAATTGACGTGAATTTTAATGGGTAGAATCACCTTGATCATGAACAACTTACCAAGTAAATCATCGAATAATTGATTGATCTAATTTCCTCAAACCATAGTTTGATTGATCTAGTTTCCTCAAACCATAATTTTTAAATTGATAACCTCATCAGCGAGGGTACCAGTATTTCTCGCAAAGGATGTGAGCATCCCTTATTGAACTCTGTTATTATTTAAACCCACCCAAATGGGAATCTTCACTAGAAATTCAGACAATAATAAAGTGTCTTTCCCATCTGTAAATGGTGAAGTTTTTTATGATGAGATGAGTGAAGTGAACAAGTCTTTGTTATTACAATCAATGCATCATTCCCCCCCCCCCAAAAAAAAAGTGCGCACCGACAGATGGTCGACTAAAATATACAGGTAGACTCCAGTCATGAGTAAATGGAACTCCTACACGATTTCACACCTCGCACATATTTCAACCTCAATTTTTTTGTTAAGAAGATAGGGTCATCTACAGGTTTCAAGTGTTTATGAACGGGAAGGTGGTCAAGAGCTCAAAGGGCCTACCATTGTTGATGAAATACAGGATCCATGAAACTTGTTTTTTTTTTAAGAATACATTTTCATTATATTTGGAGGAAAATAGATAATCTAAACAACATGATTGAGAGAGTGCATCTTTTGGCACATTTAAGTGAAAAACTAGTGCATTGTGATTTTTTTTGTTGTATCTAGATTTAGAATACAACCCTTGATCCCAATATGAACATGGTACTCATTAAAAATCTGAGAAAAAATTCAATTTTGCAAAGGATACATGTTGGAAAAATGGAAAGGCCATACTCCGATTATGTATGGATCATCTAAGATCATCTAGTATTAGAGTAGGCTTCAAATACTTGGAAAACACAAGTATTTGAAAAACACAAATAAGGTAAAAAATCATATCCAATAATGAAACAATGGACAAACATTTTTTTTTAATCCTACAAATAAGTAGAGAACCATCAATAGTGGGAACATCTCATGAAGAATGTGACATAAAAGATTGTTAGTCAATTTAATCACTTAAATTGATATACATTAATTATCAATCTACATGCTTGTAAACTTATGAGGTGTTTGCACATATGTATTGTGGGTAAGAAAAACTCCAAGCTATCAAAGACACTTTGTTTGACAAGTTATTTCCAGAAATCCAAATCAAGAGTATGATTGTGCTATGTTCTTTAACCATTAATTTACACAATTTTTATTTAAATGTTAAGTGATTCACTTAACATATTCATTCACTTAACATATTCATTCACTTAATTAATTCATATATAATTATCAAACATAAAGGAAATTAAAAGTGAAATTAGCATTATCAAACATATAGAAAATTGAAGTTGCAATGCAAACTAAGCTCAACGAATCTTGTGGTTGTAGGAAGTCGGTGACTTTTTAATTTCCTTGAAACTGTTATATTGAAAACATCAGGATCACTTGTTGTTCACATTGATAATTAAAAGCATCAACAAAAATGTGAGTAAAGGAAGAAGTAAAATGATTGTAAATAAAGAACGCACATAATTCAAATGTAAATAAAGAACACACATAAGTCAAGTCTAGATTAAAAAAAGGCAATGAACTATGCGAATTGAAATAACTGCAAGTCTAATTACTCAAACAAATATATAAACTGAAACTGAAAATAAGAACTATAACTATATAAACAAACTGAAATGTGTAGGGTATACTCTAGAGAGGGGGCCCTGCCTATTCTATCACACTCTTCAAATGTTTACACTCTCTTCAAAACAAGAATTCCAACTAGATAACTGTCTGTCCAATCCAACCAACTGTCTTACAATGTGGTGGCTACAATATTTATAATTACATGCTTCAAACCATAGAAGGAAATGGTTACAAGCAAATAATCACCCAAAGAAGATCGCCTTGTTTGGTATTTTGCTGAGTTAAGAGATCGCCTTGTTTGGTATTTTGCTGAGTTAATACAAGAGAGATTGCATTTTTTTGGATCGTTATTGAAGGAGTTTCGTTTTTCGTGGAAAATCGTTGCCAATATGTGGCATCCATGTAGGGAATCTGTTTCACAAAATCGGATAAGTTTGTTGGCAAAATAGAGTGAGTTGACCATAGCATTTTCTCGAAGTTTTTGGGTTGGTTTGTCCAACATGGGATCTGGGATTTTGAAGAGAAAGTCCCCAACAAAACCCAAATCTTAAATTTTTCTCTCACTAGGCGCAGCTACCCCAACATGGAGGTGCTACCAAACAGTTGGTGGCCGCTTCAAAAATCCTGTAGGAGTCTGCTACCGGCTTTCCTACAAAAGTGTGCTACCAAATAGTTGGTGGCCGCTTCAAAATTCCTGTAGGAGTCTGCTACCGGATTTCCTACAAAAGTTTAGAAGTATAGTTGGACCACAAAAACTAGTTAGGAAAATATAACATCCATCCTAAGTAATCATTGTAACATGGAAAATCATTTATTTTAATGGTCACGTGCCTCTAAGCTCTTTATTTTAATGGTCACGTGCCTCTAAGCTCTTATAATGAAAAATGGATTTCCTACAAAAGTTTAGAAGTATAGTTGGACCACAAAAACTAGTTAGGAAAATATAACATCCATCCTAAGTAATCATTGTAACATGGAAAATCATTTATTTTAATGGTCACATGCCTCTAAGCTCTTATAATGAAAAATGGATAATATATAGTGATGTTAACAGTAAACAAATGAAAATGGAAAGTAACTGGGGTGATAGTAAACTTAAATGATCATTGTAAACATGGAGAAACCGGATCTCAACATCCCACACTAAAGTCTTTACATCTTCTCATGCAACAAAGGTGTAAACGAATGAATGTTACTCAATCATAATGTCTAAAGTCTTTACATCTTCTCATGCAACAAAGGTGTAAACGAATGAATGTTACTCAATCATAATGTGTAGACTTAGTTTCCTTCTATAACACTATTGTTTCTTGCCTTCTTTTTTAAAAAACTTTTTTTAATATGCATTTTTTCTCTTTTTCTTCTTTGCTAAGGAAAGGACGAACAAAGCTTAAGAAGCTAAATCGTTCTTTGTTCCCATCGTGGATAGAAGATAAGGAAAATTGGAATAGTTCTTCTACTTTAACTCGACATACAATATAAGCCTTACAATATAATTGTGAATGGAAAAGGTTTATGCCTTACAATATAATTGTGAATGGAAAAGGTTTATCCTACCCTAGGGTTGGGTCAAGATTTTAATGACTCTAAAGGAAAAAAGAGAAATGGTGGATGGAAAAATTAATTAAGGGAAGTTAGGTGGAGTGTAAAAGGATAAGGAAGTTAAATGTGAAGGGAAGAGATCTTCAAGAGTTCAATGTGCATGAATTCCAACTAATATGATTGCATAGGAAAAGGACGAACAAAGCTTAAGAAGCTAAATCGTTCTTTGTTCCCATCGTGGATAGAAGATAAGGAAAATTGGAATAGTTCTTCTACTTTAACTCGACATACAATATAAGCCTTACAATATAATTGTGAATGGAAAAGGTTTATCCTACCCTAGGGTTGGGTCAAGATTTTAATGACTCTAAAGGAAAAAAGAGAAATGGTGGATGGAAAAATTAATTAAGGGAAGTTAGGTGGAGTGTAAAAGGATAAGGAAGTTAAATGTGAAGGGAAGAGATCTTCAAGAGTTCAATGTGCATGAATTCCAACTAATATGATTGCATAGGAATAAAGATTGTTTATCCAATTATCTCTGTGGCTACATAATGATCTGAGAGAGACACACACTAAATATTTGGTTGCATGGAAAATGAATCTGTTCAAGGTTATTGAAGGGAATTGGACTGCAAAATTGAGAAATATGGTAGCAAGGAGTGAATGTGTTACTGGAAATTTGAAAATCATGGTTTGGTGTAGGAAAGATTGTATATTCTCTTAATTTCTGAAATAATGTTGCTAGTACTGAATTATAAACTGTTAAGAGGAGGAGTTGATGCCTTGATGAATGTAAACACTACTACATATTAAAAAATTTGTGACAAGTACTCTTTGGTGGCAAAATTGAAGATAAAGAGTTGAATTTTTCAATTTTTTTTATAAATCCTTCCTTCTTTTGACTTGGTCAACGTTCGTCCAATGATGATTGTTACACCGGTAACCCAGTTAGTAGTTTCTTTTCTGTTTTATATTGTTGGCATACTACATTCTTAGATGTCTTTATACGGGGTTTGGATATCCTTTGAATAATGGACCCATATAGTCTTTTGTACTTCCTCTCTATGTTCTTAGTTTAATACATCCACATATCAAAACTCTTCTCCAAGCATATGTCTAAGTTTCTAGGTTTAACATGTTTGATCACTCTTATATTGTCCATTTACACATAATTATTTGTCCTAGGTTTATCACTATCACTATGTATTCACACCATCCTCAAATTAGTGATAGAAAAATCCACAGAATCATGGTGACATGACTAGGAAATACAACACCCATTGTCATGAAAGGAAAGAGAAATATGTGAACATATCATCACAAATTCCAAAACTTATTATTCTCACATAATGAGCCTAGCTCAAACATCATGAGGAAATGTGATTAGATTAAATAAATCCGATTCCTTGAGGTTGCTTGAATACAACTCCTCTGTAAGAAAATCCTAGTTTCCTTCCTTTCCAAATCTAGAATCCATTATTTTTTCATCTTCAAAAGTTATTACTTTTTCCAACCTAAATAAATCTCTATTTCATAATACCAATCATACTAATTGTAAATATTGTGATATTGTGATAGTATGAGAACAAAGTTGAAGAAAAAAAATGAAAATCATAATGTTCCAATACATCCTCTAAAATTCATGAGTTATCCTTGAGAGGACTCAACATCACCAATCATGTTTGAAAGAAAAAATATCCCTTCACACTCCTTCAAACTCCTTCAAACAGACCATAGATTATATCAAGATTGCAAATTTCAATTTTCTAATATTTAGAAAAGAAGGTGATTCAGTAACTTCCAAGGAGAAGTTATTAAATTACAACAATCTAGAACAATCTCTTATGGCTAAGAATATTGATGATATAGCCCCACATATATATATATATATATATATATATATATATATATATATATATATAATGTTTAAAGGAATAAAATGAAAAATAATGAAATCTATATTTACTTTAGATGAAAAGGTAGATTTGTTGCAACACACTCAAGGTCAAGATCAACTAGCATAGCCAAACCTAAAGCTAAATTGGAAGCTAAATTGGAAGATTGTTCTCAAATATTGTTTGGTTTAATAGAAATGATGGAAGGTATCATTTTTCCTATACATAAGTCTCATGAATAATTTCCTAATTTTTTATTATTATATATAATATTTCTACTATACATAAGTCTCGTGAGTGTTTTTCTACTTTTGTCTTCTATATATAATATTTCTGCTATGCATAAGTCCTCTATACAATTAGTTTTTGATAATAATTAAGTCATCAACAAAAAATTAATTCAATAACAAATTGTCATTCACTTAATATACATAAATACTATGATCTAATTCACAACATTTGAATCTAGGTTAAATAAATAATTGGTTAATATTCTCATGTTGTGCATGAGACACCTATTTCAATCCATATGAAGACTTCTTTAGTCTGCATACAAGACTACCATCTTGTACACATTAAGGTGGTTGCTCCATATAGATATCCTTATTAATATCCCCATGTAAGAAAACACTCTTGAGATCCATTTGATGTATCTCCTAACCACAACTTGGAACAAGAGAAAGAAACACTTGGACAAAATTCATCTTAGCTATTGGCGGAAGGTCTCCATGTAGTTGCTTCCTCCCATTGAGAAAAAACTTTTTCTATTAGAGGAGTTTTATGTGTCTCAACAACACCATCCAAAGTGAATTTATTTTTATAGAGTTATTTTTATCTCTCTAGATTCTTTCCTTATGGTTAAAAAACCAATTTCCAAGTATGATTATTCAATCATTGCATCTAGTTTGTCATGATAATTTGCATATATTTCAAGAGCACACTCCTCTATTAGAAACACCATTGAATTATTCATATCACATCCATCAACACCAACAACTTCAATAATGATTTGAGTGTGAGGGGCACATCACAGGAAGAGTGAAAGGTGAATTAGCAAGGGAGAGGGGTGTATCTCTTTGGAAATGCACATTCTGGTGTATCAAATGAAGGGAAGTGCTTAATAGACTAGGTGAATGGGAAGATAGAAACAATAAAAAGAAGGGGACGATGTTCCTTCTTGAGATGGACATAACACGCCTTGTTGCCTCCAATCTACATTTCCAACCCCACGAAAAGAAAGAGGACGCCTTGCTTATTCTAGTCAATGCTGTCAACTAGAGAAAAACGTAGAGGATGCCTTGTTTTATTTGTTGAGAACAATAATGATTTGTTACAATAATGGATTGATTGACACTACATTAACAACTATTAGAGAAATAACATAGAAATACTTCTACTTTTCTCCTTACTTGCTCCAGATGTATTGTACTTTGTTGTGCACTCTCTAAGGCAGATTTTTTTGTCCTTCCTTATTGGTCCAATTCCTCCCTGTTTAGATCTCGAAGCATCCTTTTTTCTGCCACCCACTAGGGGAACTGTAGTTGCATTGTCTTGAATGTTAGCCACTTTTTCTATCTATGGAATTTGGTATTGTTTTTTGACCAGATATGAAACATGATGGTGAATTTCATGATCTTGTGTTATTGGAAAGGATGTTGTGAATGGAATGTGTTCCATTGTTATATTATGAATACCACTATGATCAACCTGTTGTTTTCAGTGTTGATGTGTTGATCCCGACATATTCAAAATGAGAGGCAATCGAGGGTAAGCGATAGTGATGTTTATGTGTGGCTTGGATGAGAGAATGGTAAGCGGTAACTAGATGGCATTCGATAATTTCTTGGGTAACTCATCAAGATGCTGGATCATTAGGTAATGATGTGTCATGAATGAGATATATGGATGGAGCAAGGGCTTGAGGAGGTGGGCGTCATGAGGAAAACCGAGAGACATTGGTAAATTCCGGGAGAAGAGGAAGTATGGTGGGAGATGTTGGATTAGTGAGGCTTCCGAGCTAAATATAGCGGCTCAAAAACAAAGAGGCATTGTTGGTATTGATAACATGGTGAGAGGATATGGTATAGGTTCATGGCGATGGTGAAGCGATAGACAATGAAGTAAGTACATAGGTGCATCAAGACTGTTGAAGGTGGTACTGATGAGTCCTGGCGTGATACACCACTTGTAGTTCTTGTTGGTAAGGGATACCAAGAAGGAGATCAACATAATCTAACGGTGACACATTCTATATTACAGTGTCACGAAAAGGACCAATGGAAAAATTGACAACGCAACACCAAGCAATATTAATGCAAACACCTCCCTTCTATACCCAGCCAAGTTTATATGGATCAAGGTGTTGGGTAGTGGGCAGTTGTAGATGTTCGACTAATTCTTGTGATATCATATTCTTTTGACTTACCAATGAGAGTGGTGAAATCATTTTTAATTTGGCAGTTGTGAGTGAATAGGGGAGGGGAACGCTATGGCGATTTCGTTGTGGTGTATTCATGAGAATGAGGTATGGGTGAACTTCAATGGGTTTTGTGAGAGATATGATTTATGGTTTCTCTAGCAACTTAGTGGGTGTGGCCTCTACAAACAAGGTTTGATGGGGGTGGGTATTTTTAATGGCTCGATAGTCAGTTGAGTTATGGGAGTTGGTCTTGTGAAAATTAAATCAAAGTGAATTTTTGGTCTCTGATGAGGAAGAAGGATAAGGTGGAGAATGAGAAGGCGATGGTTTATCATCTTGGTGTTTAATTGGTGGATATTGAATGTGAGGAGACACCTTTATTTCTAAGTCTAAGTCCCTTAAGAAATCCTTGTTTAGAGAAGGTTTTTCAAAAATATATACCTCTCGTCGAAGAGGTAACAATAAAGTAGAATTGAACTTAATTATTAATACCTCATCTCGTTCTCTGATCTAGAGTTGGAGGCATATCTTGCAGAAGACTTTGATGTATCCTTGCACCAACTAATTGGTAATTTGTCGAAGTTGTAACCACTTTGAGAGCAAGTTGTGAAGGTATCTTGGAGGGTAGAAGTGTCCTCTCAAGGATTGATAGAAAGTCTCCCATGAAATAATCTCGGCAATTTTCGGGCACAGAATGTTGAGCTCGACGATAAATTCTATGATGGTAAATTGTGTGTCCCACCAAGTTTGGGAAATTCCCTCGAGTTGGAGACTGACTATTTGTCCTTTGGTATCCTCCTCTATCTTAGCCGAGGTTTTGAAATAATGGAGAGACTGTAGGAATGCACAGTCTCACCGTTCATCTTAACGACAAACTTGGGTAATTGAAAATGGGTGTCTAGTTGCATGCTTGATGGAGGTCTTCATTGTTGAAGAAGAATCAATTCTAGAAGAGCGAGTGCCAATCGGCCACTAGGCTATATGTGTTATTACAATCAATGCATCATTCCCAAAACAAAAGTGAGCATTGACAGATGGTCGACTAAAATATGCAGGTAGACTCCAGTCATGAGTAAATGGAACTCCTACATGATTTCATAGCTCACACATGTTCCAACCTCAACGTTTTGTTAAGAATATAGGGTCATCTACAAGTTTCAAGTGTTTAGAAGTGTTTATGAACATGAAGGTGGTCAAGAGCTCAAAGGGCCTACCACTGTTGATGAAATAAAGGATCCATAAAACTTATCGACAATATTTATATATTTTTTTTAAGATTACATTTTCATTATATTTCTAGGAAAATTGATAATCTAAAGAACATGATTGAGAGAGTGTATGTTTTGGCACATTCAAGTGAAGAACTAGTGCATTGTGATTTTTCGTTGTATCTAGATCTACAATACAACCCTTGATCTTAATATGAAGAGGGGTACTCATTCAAAAGCTAAGAAAACAATTCAATTTTGCAAAGGATCCATGTTGGAAAAATGGAAGGTCCATACTCCGATTATTTATGGATCATCTAGTATTAGAGTAGGCTTCAAATACTTGGAAAACGCAAGTATTTAAAAAACACAAATATGGTAAAAGCTCATATCCAATAATGAAACAATGGATAAGCATTTTTTTTTAGGCCCACAAATAAGTAGAGAACCATCAATGGTGGGAACATCTCATGAAAAATGTTACATAGAAGATTGTTGGTCAATTTCATCACTTAAATTGATGTACATTAATTATCAATCTACATGCTTGTAAACTTATGAGGTGTTTGCATATATGAATTATGGGTAAGAAAAACTCCAAGCTATCAAAAATACTTTGTTTGACAAGTTATTTCCAGAAATCCAAATCAAGAAATGAATGTGCTATGTTCTTTAGCCATTCATTTACACCATTTTTATTTAAATGTTAAGTGATCCACTTAACATATTCATTCACTTAATTAATTCATGTAGCATTATCAAACATAAAGGAAATTGAAGGTAAAGTTAGCATTATCAAACATAAAGGAAATTGAAATTGCAATGCAAACTAAGCTCAACGAATCTTCTAGTTGTAAGAAGTCTAGTGACTTTTTAATTTCCTTGAGACTGTTATATTGAAAATATAAAGATCCCTCATTGTTCGCAATTGATAATTAAAATCATCAACAAATGTGAGTAGCGGAGGAAGTAAAATGACTGTAAATAATGAACACACATAATTCAAATTTAAATAAAGAATACACATAATTCAAATCTAGATTAAAAGAAGGCAGTCAACTATGTGAATTGAAACAACCTCAAGTATAGTTACTCAAAAAAATATAGAAACTGCAAATATGAACTATAACCATATAAACAAATTGAAATGTGAAGGGTATACTAGAGACAGGGGGGCCTACATCTTCTATCGCACTCTGCAAATGTTTACACTCTCTTCAAAACAAGAATTACAACCAGATAATTGTCTATCCAATCCAACCAACTATGTCTTACAATGTGGTGGCTACAATATTTATAATTACATGCTTCAAACCATAGAAAAAAATTGTTACAACCAAATAATCACCCAAAGAAGATAGCCTTATTTGGTATTCTGTTGAGTTCATACAAGAGTAATTGCATCTGTTTCACAAAATCAGATAATTTTGTTGACAAGATAGAGTGAGTTGACCATAGCATTTTATCGAAATTATCATCTTGTTGGAGAGTTTTTGGGGTGGTTTTGTTAAATATATTGTACCCTCAACAGTTGTACTTTCTATTTCTGTCTTGCTTTGAGCATATATAAGCTCAGCTATTTCCTATTGTTATGTGGACTGCTGAATCTCTTCAGTTATGTTCTGTACTTCTTCATACATTTGAATATACTATTCTTTTCTCTCTGCATTTCTCTGTCCTTCACAATTTATCATGGTATCAGAGCTACAGCAGTAAGCCTCTTCACACAGTCGGGAGACGCGATTCGAACAACTTCGATCCCTCAGTGATAGAACCTCGCGGATCTTAAGAGAAAGCGTCACGGACTTTTCACAAGGTTTGGAAAGTATGCGCAATACTCTTTAAAGATGCGCCATTGAGAAGTTAGCCGGAGGCAGTCCTTGAAGAAGAAACACATACGATTTTCTCAAAGAGCCGATCAAGATTGTGAGAAGAGTGAGCGAAGAAGTTTAAAAAGAACTGAAGATTTAAACCTCTGTCGTTAAAAAGATTCAAAATTACAGGAAAATTGTTTAAAGATTCAAAATCACTCTCATCAGATCAAAGATTCAAAGGCAAATCACGAAGAAATGCATTGAAATTCTTTCAAAATCTTTGAAAGATTCACAATCTTTTCTTCCACCGGAGTAAATTCCATTAAATTCGGGAAAAGAACCGTCAAGCCACACAAGGAGCGACCATTAAATTTTGCAAGATTCATCTTGCGAAACGGATCTAAAGGCGGAAACCGGGTTCGAAGGGGCGAGAAAGTGTGGAGCAGTGAAAAGAAATTTCCGGTGCGTCGATCTCGCGAGGAGGCAGGCCGTTGGATCAGCGAGAAAGTGCTTGAGGTTTAACCCTCTAGAGCTCACCGGAGGACTTTTAGCTTCAATCCCGACCTCATCTTGACCGTTCATCAAGAGACAGGTTGTGAGATCCTATTCCATCGCAAAATCGGAATGGAGTTGGACGAGCAAAAGACTCTGCTCTCAAAAACCCCGATCTGTGAAATGTGAAATCACGAAAATATCCGCAGTAGTCCATTTGGGAGGACAGAATAATGACCGGTGTATCGGCATGTACTTCGGCGTTTGGGGTTTCAAGTTTTCAAAGAAACTTGACATCACAACTCCTGTGAAATGCGATGGCGAAATCCCGATAAGATCTGGAACGTCCATCTACGGACCATTATCCGGACATCAAAGGGCAACATCCAGCGATATCGTTAGGGGTTTCCGCGTTGGCGGAAATTTGGAGCATCGCAATTCGTGATATCCTGAGGACGCATCAGGATCGTCCATCTATTCTCGGACGCGAGGCGCAAATCCGGCGACTCGGAAGAAGTCAGAAGCGCCATGACATATGCTCCGGGATTAAGGGAAGTAGCGATCCCTTGAGAACAAGTGTCGGAGTTTTCATTCAGTGAAAATCCAGAAGCGCAATGATGATCCATCTTTCAGGACATGTAAAGCGAGATCGAAGCTTTACCGGGAAAAAGTCCGTTAAAGCATTCATACCGGGGATTAACATTCGCGGATCCGGAGATAAGAGGTCGGGACACATCATATCGCGAAATGCGCTTAGAGATCGAAGCCGTCCATGCTGTTGAGGACGTTTGTCGCAGATCGGAGCCATCGGGGAAAAGTCCCGATAGGACAAGCGCCATCGGTAAATCGGAGAACGGGAAATCAAAGGGACAAAAGAAATTGACATCAGAAATCGCGAAATACCGTTAGCGAAATCGACTCAAGATCCCGCGGCCGTCGTCTGGCACAGGACCGCGATGGAAACAATCAGCGAAATCGGAAAAGTCGAAAGGAAATACGCCAATGGCGGAGAATCCCGGCGATCTAAAGATTGGAGGTAAATACAAATTTTCCCTCTATTTTTCAGCATTTATTTTAATGGCGTCGACCGGCAATCTCGGCCCAACTCAGGGACCGATTCTTTTGGGAAAGAATTAAGAATTACGGTCTCTTCGAATTAGGTCGTTCTTGCAAGAACAAGATTTTTGGGAACCAGTGGATCTTGGATATGTGGAACCCGGATCGATGACCCTACTACCATGACAAATCTCGCGGAGAATTACTCGAGGCCTTCGAGGACCAAAAGATAAAGCAAAATTACGGATTGATTACGTGGATGATTGATTTTTTAGCGAAAATCCTGGTATTTGGTACTTATAAACAGGCTTGGGACATCCTCAAAGCGTCCTATCAAGGAAATGACGGGGTAAAAACAGTTAAACTGCACTCCTTGTGGACACAATTCGAGAATCTCAGGATGACGGTAAAGCGTAGATCGATTCTGACCCAGAGTCATGGGAATCGTGAAGCAGATCAGATTGATTGGTGAAACCCTCTTGATCAGCAATTGTTGAGAAAATTATCAGAAGTTTACCGAGGAAATTTGAAATGGTTGCTTGACCATCCTTGAATCAAGGATGTCAAGTTTTGACGAGATGAACTAGTGGTTCTTTGGTGACACATGAGACAAGACTACATCACGGATGAGTCAATATCAAATGCCTTCAAAACTCAATTCTCATTGAGGAAGAGGGAAAGGAAGAGGAAAGTGAGGAAGAGAGAACAACGGGGTAACCCCTCAACATACCGGTGAGAGGAAATGAACAACAATATCCCTCGAACTGGAGTCCGCGAAATCAACAACAAAATCCTGCGAATTTCAGCCTCAAAGAGCGTACCGAGGGAGAGTCGAGAATATTATTAACCAAATCCAACATTCAATGTTTTATTGCAAAAGTATGGGCATTACAGTCACGGAGTCTGCGGAAGAAGCGAAGCGGAGATCATCTCGAGCGAGCACGTAGCTGACAAATCACCTGGAAACAACTCGGTATGTTTCTCTCATACCCACCTGGCCCGAACAACAACCTAAAGATCTACGGATTTGCGGGCGTTAGGCTGCCATTTTAATCAAATGACAGGTAACAGAGACTTACTTTCAAGCATCGATTCTTCAATTTCCCCTCGATATTACTCTTGGTAATGATCATTTAGTCAAAGTTCAAGGAAGAGGCTGTTCCTATTCTTACCAGGGAGAATGTAAAGAAAGACATATCTAATGTCTATCATGTTCAGACTTAAAACATAACTTGTTAATTGTAGGACAGCTCATTGAAAAGGTTATAAAGGTACTTTTGAGGGAGCATCTTGTAAAATCTATGATAGAAACCCACGGAAAATTGATTTCCGAAATCTACATGACTCCAAATACGATGTTTCCCCTCACCCTGTTGCCAAATCTGAGGTCAACCCTTATGCACATAATGCATCAACCATGAATGAAACAATGGTTTGGCATACTAGATTTGGACATCTACCATTTCAGTCTAAGAAGTCTACTTCGGAAAAACTCCATGGTCAAAGGTCTACCTATTTTTTTAAAGAACAAATCCCCATGTGAGTCTTGCATACAAGGAAAACATAAGGACCAGGTTTTCCATAGTCATAAAATCAAGCCAAACAACATCTTGAAGTTGTCCACAGCGACCTATGTGGACCAATGCAAAGAGAGTCAATAGGTGGTAGTTTTTACTTTCGCACGTTTATTGATGATTGGTGAGGAAAAATGGATATATTTTCTCAGACACAATTCTAAAACATTTACAAAATTCAAGAATTTAAAGCAGAATCTGAAAAAAACAGTGGTAAATTTCTCAAAGTACTTCGGGTCGGATGGAGGAGGAGAATACAACCCAGCTCTAGAGAGTTTGCAAATTTCTGAAAATCACAAAGCATCTCGTCATCGCGAGCAACAACAAGGCCTCCACGTGAGAATGGAGTGGAAAGAAAGAATCGGAACCATCATGAATAGCAATAGATCATTTCTTAAAGAAAACATTTGTCAAATACTTTTGGGCTGAAGCGGTAGCATGCTCATTTTATCTTTTGAATCACTGACCACGGAGTCCTACAGTTAAAGTTCCCCAAGCTTGGAGTGGGACAAAAGCTCAATGTAGCTCATCTAGGACATTTGGATGCATAGCATAAACTCACATACCTTCGAATTGGGAAGAAGGCTGGATGTGAAGTGAAAAATGTGGTACTCGCGGCTACGGTCAAAACATCTAAAGATTTGAGGCTTTACAATCCCATCACCAAAGTGAATTCACCGTGAGATGTACAATTTTTGGAAAACCAATTCTAGGATGTTTCAGAAAACCAACAAAATTGGACGGTCAAAATCCTTTGCTACCAAGTTATGAAACCTGAGAAAATTGAGAGCGACCCGATTACCTCAACTCATTCCTCAGAATGAAAGTCCAAGGACCGCAGTCAATTCAGGATAGCTCATCTTCTGGTAGAGAATCATTCTCTGAACCGAATCGACTTCGAAGTTTGAGAGTAATCCATCAACAGTTGGATGACTTTCAATAGCATAATTTCTTTGCTTTAATGTAAATGTCAGCCTACATCCTTTAAGGAAGCATCAAAGGAGCCACATTGGGTTCAAGCAATGAACCAAGAAATTGAATCCATTGGAAAGAACAAGACATGGGATCTTGTTGATTTGCCAAATTACAAAGAGTATTGGTGTCAAATGGGTTTACAGGACTAAACTAAATGAAAAGGGAAGATTGAAAAGCACAAGGCAAGACTTGTTGCCAAAGTTTTCTCACAACAACCGGTGTGATTATGGTGAAACTTTTGCTCGAATAGCAAGATTAGACACTCTAAGAACTCTATTGGCCATAATGACACAACTACAAATGCTTAGAAGTTTATCAAATGGATGTCAAGTCGGCATTCCTAAATGGTTTTTTAGAAAAAAGAAGTTTATGTCAATCAACCACACGGTTGAAGTCTAAGGCACCAATTCAAAGTGTATCGGTTGAAGCCTTATATGGATTAAAGCAAGCTCAAGGAGCTTGAGTACATTGACACTTACTTGATCAATAGTGGTTTCAACAGAAGTCAAATGAACCAACACTTTATACCAAAATGGATCAACATGGTAAAATACCCCATTTAGCCCAATAATTTTATATGTTGATGACACTTGATTTACGAAATCTAGAATATGATTTCAAACATGCCATGCAATCGGAGTTTGATATGGCCGAGATCTTGGCATAATGAAATATTTTTGAGGAATTGAGGTTGATCAATCAAACAAAGGCATTTTTGTCTGTTAGCAAAAGTATGTAGAAGACATTCTCAAAAGGTTTAGCATGTGGAGATACAATCCAGCGGAAACCCCCATCCCTTAGGCACAAAATTAAGCAATAAAGATGAAAGTCCTACGATTGGATTCTGCATACAAAGTTTGGTGGCGGTTTGTTGTATTTTACAGCAACTAGGCCTGATATTTTGTATGCAGCTAGCCTTGTTTCCGATTCATGGAATCACCCAAAGAATCACACTGGAAAATGTAAAACGAATTTTGAGTTATGTAGCAGGAACACTACATTTGGTTTATGGTACACTACACAATGTCGATTGTAATCAACTTTGCGGTTTACGGATAGTGACTTTCTGGGTAGCACAGACTGACGGAAAAGCACATGGGATATGTTTTCAACTAGGCGAACCTGATTTCATGGGCATCGAAGAAGTAGTCGATTGTATCCATATCTTCTGCCTATGTAGCTGCTACCCCGACTTCTTGTCAAGCTGTGTGGGTGAGAAGATTATTGAAAGACATGTCACAAGCATAGAAGGATCCAACTCCTATATTCTGTGACAACATCAACATTTGCATTATCAAGAACCATGTGTTCCATGAAGAGTCAAAACATTGACACTTTCGGTTTCACTTCATGCAGGTTAGTCAATAATGGTGACATTACACTTCAATTTTGTGGTTCTAGAGACCGGCTTGCTGATATTTTCGCAAACCAGGAAGATGGGTTTTGACTTCGAGCATTGCCAGGCATGATAGGTGTCTTTGATTGTAGCTATTGAGTCTAAGAGGAGTGTGCGTATATTGTACCCTCAGCGATTATAACCGTCTGCTACCGGATATTGTACCCTCAACAGTATAACCGTACACTGCCAGCTGTACTGGACAGTTGTACTTTCTATTTCTGTCTTGCTTTGAGCATATATAAGCTCAGCTATTTCCTATTGTTATGTGGACTGTTGAATCTCTTCAGTTTTGTTCTGTACTTCTTCATACATTTGAATATACTATTTTTTTCTCTCTGCATTTCTCTGTCCTTCACAATTTATCAGGTTTGACCAACATGGGATATTGAAGACAAAGTCCCCAACAAAACCCATATCTTAATTTTTTCTCTCACTAGGCGGAGCTACCGCCAACATGGAGGTGATACCAAATAGTTGGTGGCTGCTTCAAAATTCCTGTAGGAGTCTCCTACAGGATTTCCTACAAAAGTTTAGAAGTATAGTTGGACCACAAAAACTAATTAGGAAAATACAACATCCATCCTAAGTATTCATTGTAACATGGAAATTAATTTATTTTAATGATCACATCCCTCAAAGATCTTATAATGAAAAATGGATAATATGTAGTGATGTTAACAGTAAACAAATGGAAAAGGAAGGTAAATGGGGTGATAGTAAACTTAAATGATCATTGTAAACAGGGAGAAAATGGATCTCAACATCCCACACTAAATTCTTTACATGTTCTCATGCAAAAAAGGTGTGAACGAATGAGTGTTACTCAATTATAATGTGTAGACTTAGTTTCCTTGTATGACATGATTGTTTCTTGCCTTCGTTTTTAAAAGCCTTTTTTTTAATATGCATTTTTTCTTTTTTTTCTTTGGTAAGGAAAGGAGGAACAAAGCTTAAGGATCTAAATCGTTTTTTGTTCCCATGTTGGATACAAGATAAGGAAAATTGGAATAGTTTTTCTACTTTAACTCGACATATAGTATAAGTCTTACAATATAATCATGAGTGGAAAAGGTCTATCTTACCCTAGGGTTGGGTGAAAGTTTAAATGACTCTAAAGGAAAAAGAGAAATGGTGGATGGAAAAAATAATCAAGGGAAGTTACGTGGAATGTAAAAGGGATAAGGAAGTTAAATGTGAAGGGAACAAACCTTCAAGAGTTCAATGTGCATGAATTCCAAGTCAGACGATTGCATAGGAATAAAGATTGTTTATCCAAGTACCTTTGTGGCTACACGATGATCTGAGAGAGACACACACTAAATATTTGGCTGCATGAAAAAGGAATATGTTCATGGTTATTGAAAGGAATTTGACTACAAAATTGAGAAATATGGTAGCAAGGAGCGAATGTGCTACTGGAAATTTCAAAATCATGGTTTGGTGTAGGAACGATTGTATATTCTCTGAATTTCTGAAATAATGTTGCTAGTATTGAATGATTAACTGTCAAGAGGAGGAGTTGATTCCTTGATGAATGTAAACACTGATATCAAAATTGATGATAAAGAGTTTAATTTTTCATTTTTTTTATAAATATTTCCTGTGTTTGTTGCTCTTGAGACGAAACCATCCGTACGTATCAAGAGAGATGAATGTGAAAATAGAGAACTCTCATGTCTCTTGCAATGAACTTTGGTTATCCTTGCAAGATAGATGATCCAATGATGATCATTACACTATTCAAACATCCCAACTATTTGACAAAGTCAACATTGACTTCTTCAACGTTCGTCACAAGAGGGACGATCCAATGATGACACACTTCAAACACAAATCGAGCTAGTAGTTTATTTTTTGTTTTATATTGTTGGCATAATACATTATTAGATGTATTTAAAGGGTGTTTGAATATCCTTTGAATAATGGACCCATATAGTCTTTTGTAGTTCCTTTCTATGTTGGTAGTTTAATACATCCACATATCAAAACTCTTCTCCAAGCATATGTGTAGAGACCTAATTTAATTAAATCCAAAAATTCATACAATTAAACATATAATTCCTATCTCATTGCATAAATAATTCATTCACCATCATATAAGCATAAATATTCAGCAGAAATTAAAATTTATCTACAGCATGAAAATAACACATCAAATTCATAAATAAAATACCTCCTTCTGATGTTAATTCCCGCTGATATGGTTTTCCTTTCCCTTCTATCTTTCCGAGCTTGATGCACTAACCAAACTCTGCTCAAACCGACTAAGCACCCAACCATCTAAGAGTAGCTTGTCCTGCTCCGTAGCTCCAAGATACCCAAAGGAATCCTATCCCATGCCCCTGCAATGGTTCACCAAAACCCCTAAAACCAAACTCCTCCAACCAAACAATATGCCACAAAACTATATGCCATAGAAATGCATTCCACAAAAATTACAACGCTCCTCCAAAATGCTTCCTCCCCAAAAATAATCATCCCCGCATTTCCCGTAGGAATCTCCGGTCATATCCCCCCTTCACTAACTCTCCTCCACTTCATTAATTTACTTGTCTCCTCCTTTATCACCTTAATTTAATGCTTCATTTCCCCCAAAGTATTTAATTAAATAAATTAAAATTATTAAACCCCTTTAATTCATTACACAACCTTTAATGAGTCTATTGATTAATAAATAAGTAATTAATTAATATTATTAATACTAATCATTGTTTAACTAAAATTGTATTAGGACAATTAATTATCTAGTTAATTTTACTTAATAATTCTTATGCATCTATTTAACTAGGGTTGTTACATACACACACCCTTTAGGAAACTCCATCGCGAAGTTAAGGTATCTCATGATACAAAGGAAAAGAACCATGGTTCACACATTCATCACAATTAACCGACACTATTAGTAAGTAAGCCAAGAAAACTCATACATACTAGTGTACATGTATAAGAAATGCATCTGTAGCTAGTACATACAAGTCTCGTGCATGTATTAATAATCAATAACTATCACCCTTATAGTATTTTATGTATGCATCCAATCCAATTAGCAAGACTATTCTTTTATAAAAGACAATAAACCAATTAAATATTTATTAAATCCTTTAATTACAATTATCTAGTTCAACACTTTTATTTAGACAACTGTGGTTTAGTTACATAATTATGAATATTCATATATACACATTTTATTTTTAGAAGGGAAAAACAATAAATTCCTCCATAAGACAAATCTCCATACTTTCTCAACTATTTCTACTCATCCTTCCTCCCTAACTTACTTCCATCTCCATTCCTATCCTTCCTCTTCTAGACTATCTTGGAGCGTCAACTATATTGACCTAACTCCAAATACAACCCGTAAGTGGAAGTGTCACTATCTCGACCAAGCTTCCCCAGCAGGCAATTGACAATCATCATCACACATCTTGGGGAGCGTGAGCTAACACCATCCTCCCATGACTTCAGGTTTCGGAGGATACATAGTGGGAAATGCCTCCACCCCTCCTAATCATAACTAGGGTCCACACCCTACAATGGAATATATAGTGACACCGTGTTGCTGGGATTTTTGTCATTGTTTATTCGGTTTTGGGTAGTCTCATCACCTGAAATCCTGAATCGGTCCACATATCATAGCAATGAATCCAAACCAATATAATTTCACATACAAATATTCATACCATATTGTTTCTCACCTAGTGGTCATGATATCCACTTTCATCAACATTATCCCTTGGTTATTTCATAGCCCATAACCTGAAGATTAGTCTGTAACAAAAAATCATACATTTCTAGGCATTATCATCATGTAATTGCATAGAATCATCATTTCAATTCGGTATCCCTGTACCAACAAATTAACATCAAGGTTTTCAAGTTAGAAATAGATCTCATAATATCCCATAATTCAATTTCGATACCCATTCATAAAATTATCATTTATCAAATAGATTGCATCATATCCAACACCATTCTACCAACATTTAAACCTTCATAGGGTTCACATTCACACAATATGTCACATCATATCCATCATCATCAATAACACTTAAACATTCATAAATTTACATTCACATAGTAGATCGCATTATATCCATCATCATCAATAACATTTAAACACTCATAAAATTTACATTCTCACAATATATCACATGATAACCATCATTATTCAATACATATAACATTCATAAAGGTTCATACGTCTTAAAAGTTTAAGTGTATCATTTAATAGTTTCACTGTGAGTAGAAAATAAAAGTGTAGGCATCAGGTAATCCTAGTTGTCTAAGTCAAAAGTTAGTGTTACATACACCCAACATTCGAGAAAGATATCCTCGAGGTGGTCAAAAAAGTGAGGGATAGTCTCATCATAGTGTCTCGGCATCTTCCCAAGTAGCAGATCATGGACTATACCTGTCCCATTGGACCTTAACTTGGTCTACCAGACAGTTTCTGAGTTGTCAGACTCTACGGTCCAATATGCGTAACGATTCTACCATGAGGGTTCCCATGTTCGATACCTGCAATTCCTTCCAATTTAGTTTATGTGATTCACCAACAACATAATGTCGTAAAATTTATACATGAAAAACATTATGATTTTTATGCAAGTGGGGTGGCAGTACGAGACAATAGGCAACAAATCCAATTTTCTCTTGGATTTTGAACGGTCCTATAAATCAAGGTGACCACTTTGTCCCCTTCCCGAACCATATGGTACTCTTATTAGGCCTAATACGAATGAAAAACTGGTCTCATACTTCATAACTTTGGTCGGTCCTATGTGCATCTGCATAACTTATCTCCATATATTGTGCTTCCTTTAGTCTCTGCCTAATCTGAATCACCTGTTCCTCCATCTCTTGAATCAATTCTGGCCAAATTGTTACTCGGTCTTCTAGTCTATCCCAACTCAATGGCGTTCTGCATGTCCTTCCATACAGAGCTTCGTAGGGTGGCATTCCAATGGAGCTATGAAAACTATTATTGTGGGAAAACTCTACCAAAGGTAGGTACTTATCCCACTGTGTTTGACTATCCATGACATACATTCTGATCATGTCTTCCATGACTTGATTTACTCTCTCAATTTTTCCATCTGTTTCAGGATGGTAAGTTGTTCTTAAGTTCAACTGAGTCCCAAATGCTGACTGCAAACTTGTCCAAAACCTAGAATTGAATCTGGAGTCCCTATATGAAATGATCTTCTTAGGTATCCTGTGCAAATGGATAATCTCGCTTACAAACACATGTGCCACATCAGTGACATCGTAAGTGTCTCTAACCAGAATAAAATGAGCACTATTGGTTAACTTATCGACTATCACAAGAATGGCATTGTGTCTATGAGATGTGAGCGGAAACCCCACAATAAAATCCATAGAGATGACTTCCCATTTGGACATATGAACATGAGGTGGTTGTAGGAGGCCTACCAGGTGATGGTGGTTGGCCTTCACTTGTTGACACTCTAGGCACTTGGCAACGAAATAGACTATATCGCACTTCATGCCTACCCAAAAGAAGAGCTTCATCATGTCTGTGTACATCTTCTTCACACCCGGATGTGCACAATAAAGTGCTCTATGGGCTTCCTTTAGTACGATGCTTCGAATATCCCCATTTTTAGGGATGTACATCCTTCCTCGATATCTTAAAAGTCTCTCTGCTTCTAGACTATATCCTTAATACTTTGGATCTAACTGCCTCCCACTCTGGAGGGTTGAAGTAACCTCTAAATACCAACTATCTCCTTGGAGTTGCGTCAACACATGTTCCCTCATATTGACCTTTAAGGGTAACAAGGAGAAGACACGTGGTCTCCTACTCAAGGCATCTGCGACCACATTTTCCTTCCCCTTGATGTACGAAATACCAAAATCGTACTCATTCATAAACTCACTCCATCGCCTTTGCCTGGAATTCAAATCTCTTTGAGTGAAGAGGTGTTTTAAACTTTGATGGTTCGTTTTGAGCTCAAAGTTTCACCCCACAAGATAGTGCCTCCAAAGTTTCAGAGCTAGCATTACAACTGCCAACTCTAAATCATGAGTCACGTATAGCTCTTCACGTTTCTTCAAATTCCTTGATGCATAAGCTACCAATCCTCCATATTGCATTAGCACGGTGCCCAACCCTTTCTTCGAGGCATCCCTACAGACTGTGAAGTCCTTTTCCATATCCGACACTCGTAGAATTGGTGCACTAGTTAGTAACCTATTAATCTCAATGAATGAACTATCACATTCTTTAGTCCATTCATACCTGATCCCCTTGCGCTACAAAATGGTGATGGGTTTTTCTATTTTGGAGAACCCCTCCACAAATCTCCGATAATAACCTGCTAGCCCCATGAAGCTTTTCACGTCATGGGCATTTTTAGACACTGGCCACTCCATAATGGCCTTTACCTTTTCTGAATCCATAGAGATTCCTTCGTCGGAAATGATATGACCTAAATAATTAATTTCTTTCTCGAAGAAGGAACACTTTGACAAATTCCCATACAATTTGTTCTCCCTAAGGCAAGACAACACTACTCATAAGTGTTCCTCATGTTCTCTTCCATTCTTGGAATAAATGAGGATGTCATCTACAAAGATTTGTACAAAATGGTCTAAGTGATTCCAGAATATGTCGTTCATGACGCTCATGAATACTGTTGGAACATTGCCCAATCCGAAAGGTACTACGACAAACTTGTAATGTCCAAACTGAGTTTTAAAGGCAGTCTTTGGGATATCGCCTTCCTTAATTTCTAACTGATGATACCCTAATCGCAAATCGATCTTTGAGAATACCACTTCTCCTTTCATCTAATTGAAGAGGTCATCTATTCGTGGCATTGGGTACCTATTTTTCACTGTAGTAGGATTCAAGTCCCTGTAATCTATACACAGTCGTAAGGATCCATCCTTCTTCTTTACAAAAATTATTGGTGCACCCCAAGGTGAGACACTGGGCCTTATTATCCCTAAGTCTAACAACTCCTTCAACTGCATTTTCAACTCAGAAAGTTCTATTGTTGTCATTTGATATAGGGTCTTGGAAATTGGTTCTACACTAGGTTTTAGCTCAATAGTAAAATCAAGCTCCCTCTCAGGAGGTAACCCTGGCAACTCGTTCGGAAAAACATCCTTAAACTCTGAAAACACCGGGTACTGATCTAATAAGGGTCCCTTCCTTTCATTCATTGCTTCTACTACATAAAGTTGACACCCTTGCCTCAAGCATCACCTAACCTTCATAGTTGACACTTTTCTCCGTACACGCTGGATCTCAACTGCTCTTCCTTCATTGTCGACACAAAGCACCCTTTTTGCGTGTAATGGCTGGATTTACATTTTTACATCAATTATTTTGATAAACTAACTAATTTCATAACACAGTAATGAGATAACAGTAACTTCCATAACATTCAAGAATTTTTACTAATTTAACTCATTCGTATGCAATTTCGTCAATATAATAAGATTTAATAACAAATTAATTCAAAACAATACATAATTCTTACCTGAACCTAATGCTACTATTTGCTCGCCTCTTGCTTCCTTCCTGCTCCTTTAGAACACAACCCAAAACGGACCTCCCTGTCGACTAGTTAGCTCCTAGCCCTAGGATATCAACGGATATCCTAGCCCTCCGAGCCAAAAACTCCCAGAAACCCCCGGTGCACTGTGTAAACTCCACTCAAAGTTTCACTTTGTCAATCCTCCGCTCTCCCAAATTCATCCCCCAACTCCTCGTAACATCCTCCTCCCCCCAAACTCCTTTCCCCCCTTATCCCTCCTTCACTGACTTCCCTTCTTTTACTCCCTTACCTAATATCTTATCCCATTATTAAATATCTTATCCCATTATCAAATGCCTTCCATTTTCGGGAACGTAACTTAAATTAATAATATATTTTATTATCCACCTTTATTTATCTATCATATTGATTAATGAGTTAATAATACTAAAATTAATCATAATCAAGAATAACTAATTAATAACAAATAATCACTTAAGGTTATTTTAATAAATAAATATAGTTTAGCTAATCTTTTAGGATTACATTATTAAATTAATTATAATTTATAATCAAGGGTCGTTACATACACCCACCCTTGAGGAAACTTTGTCCCGAAGTTAAGGTATCTTATGGTACAAAGAACAAGAACATGGTTCACACATTCATA
>SNQJ01S0000926.1:208810-259043 GCA_010110895.2 Picea sitchensis
TACTAAAATTAATCATAATCAAGAATAACTAATTAATAACAAATAATTAGTTAAGGTTATTTTAATAAATAAATATAGTTTAGCTAATCTTTTAGGATTACATTATTAAATTAATTATAATTTATAATCAAGGGTCGTTACATTGTGAAACAATCTACCAAATCTCGATGAGCATCTAAGCAATCCATTCCAATGATTAGGTCGTACTCCCCGAGAGTAGTGACGTATACCTTCAACTTGGTAGTACACACTCCCAGGTCTACTATACAATTATCAACACTAGGTCATACCGCTTGTTTTTCCTTCGAAGCCATCTCGACTTGTTTAAAGTCATCATGCTCGTAGGCTCCCAACCAACTCTTTTCTAATGCAGATGGTGAAATGAAACTATTTGTCGCACCAGAATCAAATAAAATCTTAACATTGATATGATTTAGCATACCTAACGACTCCACCACCATGGATTGATGTTCGGCCTAGTGATTATTAACCGTTGTGTAAATGTGGTGGCTGCTACTTGCTCTTCTCATCATGGCCTTTCCTTCTCTATGTGTGAATCCTGATTGTAATTTTGGGTAGTCATGTTAGTAATGGGGTCCTCCGTACCCCCAATAGGTGACATGAGATTGAACCTACGCACTGTTATGTGACTGTCTCTGAAATGAGTTCCTTCCCCTGGAGCCCCTACCCCGACTAGCTGTTCTCTGAGATGGTCGTGGACCTGTCTACGTCGTTGGTGATGAATGAGATATTGCACTCACTTCCATTGAAATCCCTGTGGTTACTGTCCTTGGTGCGAATCTATTACCATACGAAGGTTTCCTTGAGCCCCCTTCCCTCGGAAATGTCCTAGGGGCCTTCCCCAAGAATCCAGGACGATGCAGAAAGTTCGGTCTCATACCTATGGTTAATTTCATGTGTTCCTTCGCATAACGTGCATTTTCCACAGCTTCCGCTATCGAAGATGGTTTCCACATCCGCACCATAGCTCTTATCTTAGGGTTCAATCCATAGATGAAGCGCTCTGCCTCTTGTTGGTCATTATCCATATATGAAACATATTTGACCAATTCCATAAATCTGATCTCATATTCTTCTACAGTTCTATTTCACTGTACTTAGGCATGAAATGCCCCTACCTGTTGTTCCTCATAATAAGCTAGAAGATATTTCCTTCGGAACCTCTCCTCAAAAAGTTCCCAAGATACGCTGTCTGGGGTAATATGCAGTTGTCCTTCCAAGTTGCCCCACTAGTTCAAGGAGTTGTCTCTTAATTGAAAAATCTCTATCTTCACCTTTGAGTTGGATGCATAGTCCCTTAAGGCAAAATACCTTGTCATTCCTTCCAACCATGCTTATGCACGTTCACTGGAGTGACCCCCAACAAACTCCTGAAGTTTTATCTTTTGCAGTTATTGAGTGATGTCTTAGGGTGGAATTCCTCCCCCTGAATCCCTTGATGTTTCTAGATTACCTTTTCTAGATGGTGGGGGTTCCACTTCGGTCCCTGCTGGTTGTCACCCCTTTAAAGTCTCATTTATGGCCTCCAATGATCACAGTATGAGAGCTAGTTCGGGCGATGATGGCAGTGGCACTGGCATTGTTGGCGGTGCCTACGACGATGCTCCCATGCCTCGATTCCCTCAATTCCTAACCATCATGTATCATTTAACCTGCATCAACCATAGTCATCAGGGTGAGTTCAAGGATATTTCTCATTGCACAACTTAACTAGAAAACAGGGTTAGGCGTAACTATCTTTTACTTGTCTCTAAAAAAACGTTACTCTCTTTAGGGGATTGGCTAGGTTAGGGATAAATCATCTAAGCTTGATGTCTTCTCCTAAGAAAACTACTAATTCCCCCGCCCAGTAGCTACGCTAGGTTGCACCATGCTCGTCGATTCTCTAACTTACCTACCTAGCACGCAAAAAGCCCCCTCCCACTTCTCTTGCTCTAAGTCCTTATACTTTGCATCTACAACTAACTAAGTGACTTCCAACCTAAAGTTGAGTAAACGAGTTTAAGGTTATCCTTCGATGCTTGACTTGTGAGATTTCTTTGGCGTGTTGTACAAATGCATTGAATTGTGTGTCTCAGTGGCTGCAGGTGCGAGTCTTGAGGATTGTAGAGTGGCTTTCAGGCATTGGATCTTAGTGCTTGGCTTTGACTGGTGGAATGGAATGGAAGGGCTCGACGATTGGCTCGATGAGTTTTGTTTAAGCTCTCATGAACTTGACGCTTGGATAATCGAAGATTATTCTTCAGGGTAGTACTTTGCTACTATTGATAATTAAATTATTTATATGTGAATTTATTTTGTAAAAGTGATATGTGTGGTGCGTTGGTGTTTGGTCATTTATTAAGGCTTGGGCTTGGTGGGTGGTCTTGGGTTCAAAACCCATGGACCCTCTAACATTTTAATTAACTTTAATGTAGTTTAACTTTGCACTAAATACACAATTAATTAAAAAAAATAATTAAAGATAATGAATTACACTAATAATTTTAAAGTTACTTAATTATCTTTAAAAATTATCTTTATACTAAATTAACCTAAATTAACTTTAAATTAATTTAAACTAAATTAACCTAAATTATTTTTACACTAAAATAAAAAAATTTAAACGAACACACACAAAATTTATAATTTTTTTTTTAATAAATAAGAGAAGAAAATCAAAATAATTTAAAAACAAGTGTGGCCACGCATGGATTCCACATGCCCACCTTGCTTCCTCCAACACCCTCCTATCTAAACCCTAACCCTAATCTTCTCTTTTTTATCACTTCAAACCCTACTCTTCTCCTCTTTTCATTTCATTTTTTTTAAGCCGTGAGGGTGAAGGGTGAGGCCGGTGGCCATATCCATCTCCCTGCCAGGTCGACCTTGTTAACTCGTGTTCCAAGAATGGAGGGTGCATCTATCATAGTGGCGCGTTCCCTCATTCCTCGGCGGCTTATCTTTGTTGAGTTGTTTGATTGCTGCTACTCTACCGTTGCCTAAAATGCCTTTATAAACTGACCCAAATCCTCCATGGCTGATTATGTTGGTCATACTAAAGCTATTAGTTGAAAATTCCAGTCATTTGTATGTGAAACCCTATGCACCTGTCTGATGCATATGTATTGTAGGCATAACCTATTCCCCGGGGCACCTTTTCGGTGGGATATTTTTTTTTTTCGATTTTTTTTTGTGTGTTATTATATATATATTCTCTGTATAGCCTACGGTCTTTGTTTGGTTCTTGTGAATTGGGTTTGTGTATGGATATGTCGCTTGATCACTTGGCTTTGGTGACTTTGTTGCTAACCCATGATTTTATGTGTAGGTGTTGTCTCGGGTACTAGAAGCTTGGAACTTATGGCTTGGTTGGTGTGCTGGGTGTGGGTGTGCTGGGCATGTAGAGAACTATACTTTGCCCCCGTGGGCTCCTCCTCCATGTGAATTTGTGTTTGGGCGCTATGTTTGGTTTGTTGAGCACTGGATGCGTGCTACATAGCCTGTGTGGACATGTAGCGCAACACAGCCATGCCCTTGTGTGGGTTGTCTTGCGACCTGGAATCCGATGCAGCTTTATGTGAAATGAAAAGGACTTGGCATTCGAGCTTGGATTTGTTCTGTGGAATGGTTGCTTAAGCTTGGTTTAGCGCTAGGCACTTTTGCATTGTGTCTGTGTGTATGGTGCGCCTTATGCACTATATTAATTTTTTTTAATCCAAGTCATAGATATATATGTTGTCTGTTCTGTGACCTACGACCCTGTCCGTCATAGTTCCTCGCTCGTCTCTTGGTTCTCAATGTACCCATCAGAAGAGAGGTTTTGAGATTGAATCTCTCTTTGCACGATAATCCATAAGAGCAGTGATACTTTACAGTACCCTAACGTTTTTGCTATTCTTTGGAAAAAATGGAAATGGAGGAAGGATCCTCAGAAGCCTCCATAACTCTGAACAAAAAATTCGTAGGTGACTCATTGAGGGTCGAGCTCCCTGTTACGGAAACTTTAAAATATATTAAAGCTCTCCTTCAAACTCTCACCAATGTGCTTCCGCTGGGACATAAACTCATTTTCAAAGGTAAAATTCTAGATGACAGTATGACACTGAAGGGTGCAAACTTGTCAGATGGCTCAAAGCTCATGCTTATGGCTTCACATGGAGTGCACCAAGGGGGAGGTCTGATCATGAGAGCTTCTCTTTTACCAACGACTACAAATACATCAGAAAATAAACAAGCAAGAAATCCCAACCATGAAAATCTACAAAGAAAATTACTTTGGAGCGTTGGAAAGCAAATGGGGTCGTCTCACTTTCCAAAAGAGGTTTGGAGGTTGGGCCAGAAGATGTTTCGACAATTGGGCTTTCAACAAGAGTTCTAGATATTGGTAATAATAACTTGTAATGAGTACCACTTGAGCTATATTATTTTTATTTTTTTTACTAGCTGTGTGAGTTATATTTTTTTTTTACACTCTCAGTGCATGATCTTTGACCCTTACAGGTTCCTTCCTCGGCGCTTGGGTGTTCTCTTGTATGTTATAGGTATTTTTTTTATATATATGAGAGATTATTGTTATAGGGCTTTTTTTTTTTTTAAATAGGAGAGCGAGGGTGCAGGATTNTTTTTTTTTTTTTTTGGTGGTTTAAATTGTGTATTTGAAATGGTTGTTGGAGTTGGAATTTCTTATTCCAACCTGGAGACATCTCTGTTTATCAACAGGCCCACCCATTACAGAAATATCCCACAGCCTGCACCGAATTGAAGGTTTGCCAGCACGGGGAAAGCGATTGTCAGCCTAAACATAGATTTCTTAAGAACATCCATAAAATTTAAGTCTTAGGAGCAATATTTGTGTTAAGAAATTTAAACAATACAGATGTTGTATGCCACCATTAGGTGTTTGGTAGCTAATGCAACATAATGTTAATTATTTGTTTTTGAGAAAGATTCCCAACTATTTGTATGATTAGTTTGGACCTCATGTCCTTTATAGCAAGAATATTGTTTCTTCTTCGTTCAGGGCTATCCATAGAGAAAAGATATATGAATGCCTATGATTCTAAATAGAGATTTAGAGCTTGGATTTTATTTTTTTATTTTTGTTCCATTTGTCTAGTAGCCATTGTACCTATTGAACAGTGGAATTGTCATAATTATTCTCAAGTTTGAATTTTCTATTCTTAGCAGGTTTTTCAAAGGGGAAAATTAATAGAACATGTGCCTTTTGATTCGTGTGTCTCATATTTATTTTTGGATATTTCTTTGTAGGTTAGGTGGAGCTGGAGCTTTGAGTTTGAGCTTGGCCCTAATTTATATTTACAATTACATATATATTTTCATAGACAAATTATTTAGCGATTGTGTAAGATTTGAGGGCAAAGGGTTTCAATATAACCAATTAGGGGTTATTTAAATCTCTGGGTGGGGTTTGTTTAAATTTATGGGTGGGTAGGTAGTCCCTTGGCTCCATATTTTGAGCCAGGGCTCTAATACCATGTGTAGAGACCTAATTTAATTAAATCCAAAAATTCATACAATTAAACATATAATTCCTTTCTCGTTGCATAAATAATTCATTCACCATCATATAATTATAAATATTCAACAAAAATTAAAATTTATCTACATCATGAAAATAACTCAGCAAATTCATAAATAAAATACCTCTTTCTGATGCTAATTCTTGCTAATATGGTTGTTATTTCCCTGTTGCCTTTCCCATCCTGATGCACTAACCAAACTCTGTCGAAACTGACTAACCACCCAGCCAGCTAGGAGCAGCCTATCTAGCTCACTAGTTCTAGGATACCCAAAGGAATCTTGCCCCCCGTGCCCAAAACCCCCAACAACCTAGTGCCCCTTGCAATGGTTCACCAAAACCCCCAAAACCAAACTCCTACAACCAGACAATATGCCACAGAACTATATGCCACACAAATACATGCCACAGAAAATATAGTGCTCCTAAAAAATGCTTCCTCCCCAAAAATAATCATCTCCCCATTTCCCGTAGGACTCTCCCATCATATCCCCTCTTCACCGACTCACCTCCACTTCATTAATTTCCTTATCTCCTCCTTTATTACCTTATCCCCTTCTTTATTATCTTATCCCCTCCTTTATTAGCTTATCCCCTCCTTTGGTATCTTATCCTTAATTTAATTATTCATTTCCCCCTTGCATACGTAAAGTATTTAATTAAATAAATTAAAATTATTAAACCCCTTTAATTCATTACACAACCTTTAATGATTCTATTGATTAATAAATAAGTAATTAATTAATTTTATTAATACTAATCATTTTTTAACTAAAACCATATTAGGACAATTAATTATCTAATTAATTTTACTTAACAATCCCCATGCATCTATTTAACCAGGGTTGTTACAATATGTCCAAGTTTCTAAGTTTAAAAAGTTTGAAGAGTCTCATATTGTCCATTTACACAAAATTATTTGTATTAGGTTTATCACTACCACTATGTACTCACACCATCCTCAACTTAGTGATAGAGAACTCCATAAAAGCATGGTGATATGTCCAGAAAATCCAACACCCATTGTTCTCGATTTTTCAGAATTAACTTATCCCGATGAATGGAAAGAGAAATATGTGAAAATATCATCACAAATTCCAAAACCTATTATTCCTCACAGAATGAACCTAACTCAAACATCATGAGGAAATGTGATTAGATTAAATAAATCCAATTACTTGAGGTTGCTTGAATACAACTCCTCTACAAGCAAATCCTAGTTTCCTTCCTTTGCAAATCTAGAATCCATTATTTTTTCATATTCAAAAGTTATCACTTTTTCCAACCTAAATAAATATCTATTTCATAATTCCAATCATACTAATTGTAAATATTGTGATAGTATCAGAACAAAGATGAAGATCATAATGTTCCAATATATCCTCTGAAATACATGAGGTATCCTCGAGAGGACCCAACATCACCAATCATGTTTGAAAGAAGAAATATTCCTTCACACTCCTTCAAATAGACCATATATGATATCAAGATTTCAAATTTCAATTTTCTAATATTTAGAAAACAAGGTGATTCAATAACTTCCAAGGAGAAGTTATTAAATTACAACAATCTAGAACAATCTCTTAGGGATAGGAATATTGATGATATAGCGATATATATTGTGTTTGAAGGAATAAAATGAAAAATAATGGAATGTATACTTACTTTAGATGAAAAGTTACATTTATTGCAACACACTCAAGATCAACTAGCATAGCGAAACCTAAAGCTAAATTTGAATATTGTTCTCAAAGATTGTTTGGTTTAATAGAAATGATGGATGGAATCATATTTTCTATACATAAGTAGCTTGACTATTTTCCTATTTTTTTTCTATTATACATAATATTTCTACTATACATAAGTCTCCTGAGTATTTTCGTACTTTTCTCTTCTATACATAATATTTCTGCTATGCATAAGTCTTCTATACAACTAGTTTTGATAATAATTAAATCATCAACATAAAAGTAAGTCAATAACAAATTGTCATTCACTTAATATAATTAAATACTATGATCTAATTCACAACATTTGAATCCAGGTTAAATAAATAATTGGTTAATATTCTCATATTGTGCATGAGACACCTATTTCAAGGCATACAAAGACTTCTTTAGTCTTGATACAATACTACCATCTTGTACACACTAAGGTGGTTGCTCCATATAGATATCCTTATTAATATCCCCATGTAAGAAAATAGTCTTCAGAAGCATATGATATGATGTATCTCCTAACCACAACTTGGAACAAGAGAAAGAAACACTTGGACAACATTCATCTTGACTATAGGAGAAAGGTCTCCATGTAGTTGATTACTCCCATTGAGAAAAACCTTTTTCTACTAGAGGATTTTTATGTGTCTCAACAATACCATCCAAAGTGAATTTATTTTTGTAGAGTTATTTTGATTTCTCTAGATTCTTTCCTTATGGTTAAAAAAACAATTCCCAATTATGATTCTTCAATCATTGCATCTAGTTTGTCATGATAATTTGCATATATTTCAAGAGGACACTCCTCTATTAAGAATACCATTAGTACAACATTTCCTTATTGTTTATAACCTCGATTCTTCCTTGAATTATTCATATCACCTCGATCAACACCAACAAATTCAATAATGATATGAGTGTGAGGGAGAATTCTCAGAAGCTAGGGAAACGTGGTAGATGGATGGCACATCACAGGAAGAGTGAAAGGTGAATTACCAAGGGGGAGGGGTTTATCTCTTGGGAAATGCATGTTCTGGTGTATGCAATGGAGGGAGGGCACCGTAGACCAAGAAAATGGGAAGATAAACACAATAAAAATAAGGGGACAATGTTCTTTCTAGAGATGGGTAGAACGCGCCTTGTTGCCTCTGATCTACATTGCCAACCCCAGGAAAATTAAGAGGATGCCTTGCTTATTATCGTCTATGTTGTCAACTAGAAAAAAAATTAGAGGATGCCTTGTTTTATTTGTTGAGCACAATGAAAATGATGCAGCACCAGTTCCTTTGGTTCTCCTTCACTCACTCAATCCTCACCTAACAACAAAACATGAATTACAAGACGATTCTCTCACTCCTCTCAGCAAAAATGAAAATGCAAAAAAAATTACACAAGAAAAGTGAATAGCGTAGGATTCCCAAAACTTCATCATTGTATTAGATGGTCTTTTCCCTTCTTAAACATTCAATATGATTTTCTACAATTGGTACATGCCACTTTTCTTCTGCAATTCTTTGTGCATTAAGATTTGCAAGAGAAGTTTTCCGCAGACTTTTATGACACAACTAACTCTACTCTAAAATAGACATTTCCATTATTTACTGAGAAGTTTCCTGCTGAGTTTTATGACAAAACTAACTCTACTTGAAAATAGACATTTTCATTATTTACTTAGACCGGTGAATGATTTATTACAATAATCGATTAACTGACACTACGTTGAATACTATTAGAGAACTAACATATAAATACTTCTACTTTTCTCCTTTCTTGTTGCGAATGACTTGTACTATGTTGTGCACTCTATAAGGAAGGTTTTTCATCCTTCCTTATTGGTCTAATTCCTCCCTATTTAGATCTGGAAGAATCCCTTCTTCTGCCACCCACTAGGGGAACTTTCGTTGCACTATCTCAAATGTTAGCCACTTTTCCTATCTCTAGAATCTGGTATTGTTTTCCGACCAGATATGAAACATGATGGTGCTTTTCATGATATGGTGTTATTGGCAAGGCTGTTGTGACTGGAATGTGTTCTAGTGATAAATCATGAACACCACTATGATCGAATTTTTGTTGTCAGTGTTGATGTGTTGATCTCGACGTAGTCAAAATGAGAGGTAATCCAAGGTAAGGGATAGTGATCTTTAAGTGTGGCTTGGATGAGAGAATGATAAGTGGTAACTAAAGGGAATTCGATAATTTCTTGGGTAATTGGTCTATATGTTGGAGCATTGGGTAATGATGCATCATGAATGATATCTATGGGTGGATCAAGCACTCGAGGGGCTGGGCACCGTGAGGAAAAATGAGAGACATTGGTAAATTCCGGGAGAAGAGGAAGTATGGTGGGAGGTGTCATGTTAGTGAGGCTTGCAAGATGAACATAAAAGTTCAAACATAGAGAGACATTGTTGGTATAGATAACATGGCGAGGGGATATGCTATCGGTTCCGACGGTGGTGAAGCGATAGACAATGAAGTAAGTACATAGGTGCACCGAGCCTGTTGAAGGTGGTACTAATGAGTCTTGGTGTGATACATGGATTGTCGGTCTTGTTGGTAAGGAAGATCGAGAAGGAGATCAACACAATATAATAGTGACATGTTGCATATTACAGTGTCACGAAAAGGACCAGTCGAGAAAGTGATGGTGCAACACCGAGAAATAGTAATGGGAGGACCTCCCTTCTGTACCCAACCAAGATGATATAGATTGAGGTGTGGGGTGGTGGACAGTTGCAGATGTTGGACTAATTTTTGTGATATCAGATTCTTTTGACTGGCATTGTCCAGAATGAGAGTGGCGAGATCATTTTTAATTTGGAAGCTGCGAGTGAATAGGGAAACGTTATGGTGATTTCGTTCTAGTGTATTCATGAGAATGAGGGTTGGGTCAACTTCGGTGGGGTTTATTAGAGAGATGATTTTTGGTTTCTCTAGAAACTTAGTGGGTGTGGCCTCTACAAACAAGTTCTAATGGGGTGGTTATTTTTAATGGATCGACAATCAGTTGAGTTATGGGAGTTGGTCTTTTGAAAATTACACCAAAGTCCCTTTTTTGTCTCTGATGAGGAAGAAGAATAAGGTGGAGAATGAGAAGGCAATGGGTTATCATCTTGGTGTTGATTTGGTGGATATCGAATGTGAGGAGCCACCTTTCTTTCTACAGGTAAGGCCCGTAAGAAATCCTTGTGATGCAGGAACATCGCCATCACATCAATCGAGACAGCGCAAAAGCAGAGGACAACTGGACAACCAGCACAAATTTTGAAAAGAACACTTTGGAATTGTGTGCGATCTTAAATGAGTCATTTAAGAAGAGGCACTTGTATATTGTAAATGGACCTCGAGCGGATAGCTCTCGTCCTTAGTAGATAGACATCATTTAATATAGTTAATGCTGGTAGATAGGTTTTTAATTCATAGATTAAACAGTTTTAGAAAGACGGAGGGAAAAGGGATATATACACCCTCATTGTACATTGTAATATTATTGAGAATTCTAGAGGAACATGAGAGCAAGAGCATACAAAGAACTATGGAAAGAACACCAATGTACAGATATTTGAATTAATAGAAGAGTTTTGATTCAAATTCATGGTTTTGTGTTGTTCTCTGTTTGTTTGATGTTGATATGTTCATGAATGTTTGCTTCCTGTTATACATTTACTCTTATATGATGTGTATATGATTTCGTGTATGAGTTGAAGTCTGAGAGAAGGAAGGAATGAGTTTCAATTGTTTCTCTATTCGAGCCAGAGGATTCCTGCAAAGAGTGCAGTTGAATTGTCCGCAAGGAGTGCGTTGACAGAAGGGGTCATATAGAGGTAAATCTTGTCCCATTCGTCTCAAAGGTGTAGTTGGGCATAGGAGTCATGCAAGGAGTGCGCAGGCCAGCGAAGCTTCAGGGTTGCAAACCTGACGAAATTGTTGAGAGACTACTATTGCAGGAGTGTTCAGAGTACACGGACTTCAACACTTAGATGTTTGTTGGGGGATTGTCGCAAGAAGTGCGTGCAAAGGGGTTTTCTAAAAGACTTGAGAGTTGTGAGAAAGCTCATGAGGTATAGAACTTTGAGTAATCACCAAGGGAAGCACAGACAAGTTGTGCCTGGAAGGGTTGCAAGAAGTGTCGCGAGTTATGCACAAGTGGACGAGTTCCACAGAGGAATACTTAGTCATTTGGTGTATCAAGAAAGGGAGAACGAATGGTCAAAATCCTTGGGGGAGATCCCGTGAAGTTTCGAGGGTTGTTAGATCTTGAGGAGGCGCAAGGAGGTTGCAGCGAGAACGTCCGAAGGTATAAATCTCAGGAGGGGCAGAGCTATCGATCCGAGTCACGAGGACCGTCAGATATGCACGTGCTATTGTGTATTGGGGATTCACGAGTCGAAGCTCCAAGTTGTTGCAACGAGAATCATGATATCATGATCCGCGATATCCCAACAAGCCGAGAACCGTCCATTAATTTGGACGTGTGTCAGAGGATTCCAGGAAGTTAGAGTTCGAGCATCAAAGATTTTAGAGAGAAGCAACTCTTGTAGTTTGGAATCGCGAAATGCGAAATCCCGACGGGAGAGTTGTGTGGGCCACAACACGAGTTAGTGGAGGACAGGTGGCATACCATATCGGGAATCAGGAAAAGGCAATTTCTTAATCCATTGACATCAGGATTCGTGATCCCACGAAATCTGAAATCTCGATAGAAGTAACGGGAGGTGGAATATTTAACTCGCACGTGTGCGTTGGCGTTTTGTCACATTGGGTATCTGGAGTTGACAAATCACAATGTTCGATATTGCGAATAGTGAAAGTGAAATAAGGAAATTTATGATAGAAGAAGGGGAGGAGTCAGCGTTGACTGGCCATCGGGTCTCGAAGATTCGAGAGCCCAGTGATTGATCTTTGACATCGCAAAGTCGCGAGTTCTGATTCCCCGATAAGTAGAGAGAGGGGGATCGCGTAGAGACTTCTGTCGGTGAAGATTTCCCGATAGGAAAATTGAAGAACCTTTGAGTTCTTCGGGCCATGAGAGAAGGGTATCTTGTGCATGTGGGCATGCCTGCGGGTGCGGCTTCGTCACCTTGTCCATAGAAGAGTTGTCAAAAAGATCTACCTCTCATTGAAGAGGTAACAATAAACTAGAATTGAACTTAATTATTAATACCTCATCTGGTTCTCTAATCTGGAGTTAGATGTGTAGCTTGCAGAAGACGTTGATGTAGCCTTGCATCGACTAATTGGTAATTTTCTGAAGTTGTAACCCCTTTGCAAAAAAAAATTGAAGGTAGCTTGGAGGGTAGAAGTGTCCTCTCAAGGCTTGATAGAACATCTCCCATGAAGTAATGTGGGCAGATTTTGGGGACAGAATGTTGATCTCAATGATCAATTCTATGCTAGTAAATTGTGTGTCCCGCAAACTTTGGGCAATTCCCTTGAGTTGGAGACTTAATATTTGTAATTTGGTAGCCTACTCCATCTCATGAAATGTTTTTAAATACATGGAGAGACTTTAGATCCAAGAATCCAGGGTCTCTCCATTCATCTTACCGACAAACTTGGGTAATTGAAAACGAGTCTCTAGTTGCATGCTTGTTGGAGGTCTTCGTTGTCGAATATGAATCAATTCCCAAAGAGACAGTGCCAAATTGGTCACTGGGAATGATGTGTTATTACAATTAATGAATCATTCCCAAAAAAAATGCGAGCATCGACATATGGTCGACTAAAATAGACAGGTAGACTCGAGTGATGAGTAAATGGAACTCCTACATGATTTCACACCTCGCACATGTTTTAGCCTCAACTTTTTGTTAAGAAGATATGGTCATCTACCAGTTTCAAGTGTTTATAAGTTTTTATGAACAAGAAAGTGGTCAAGAGATCAAAGGGCCTACCATTGTTGATGAAATAAAGGATCAATGAAACTTATTGACAATATTTATATTTTTTTCTAAGAATACATTTTCATTATATTTATAGGAAAATAGATAATCTAAAGAACATGATCAAAAGTGCATGTTTTTGCACATTCAAGTGAATAACTAGTGTATCATGAATTGTATTTGTATCTATATCTACAGTACAATCCTTTATCCCAATATGAACACAGATACTCATTCAAAAACTAATAAAACAATTCAATTTTACAAAGGATCCATATTGAAAAAATGGAAAGGCCATACTCCCATTATTTATGGATCATCTAAGATCATATAATATTAGAGTAGGCTTCAAATTCTTGGAAAACACAAGGATTTGAAAAACAAAAATATGGTAAAAACTCATATCCAATAGTAAAACAATGGACAAGAATTTTGTTTAGGCATACAAAGAAGTAGAGAACCATCAATGGTGGGAATATCTCATGAAGAATGTGACCTAGAAGATTGTTGGTCAATTTCATCACTTAAAATTATGTACAGTAATGATCAATATACCTTCTTGTCAACTTATGAGGTGTTTGCATATATGCATTTTGTGTAAGAAAAACTCCAAGCTATCAAGAACACTTTGTTTGACAAGTTATTTCCAGAAATCCAATTCAAGAGTATGATTGTGCTTTGTTCTTTAACCATTGGTTTACACCATTTTTATTTAAATGTTAAGTGATCCACTTAACAGATTAATTCATGTAGCATTATCAATCATAAAGGAAATTGAAAGTGAAATTAGCATTATCAAACATAAAGGAAATTGAAATTGCAATGCAAACTAAGCTCAACGAATCTTCTGGTTGTAGGAAGTCTAGTGACTTTTTAATTTCCTTGAGATCGTTATATTAAAAAAATCACAGTAACTTGTTTTTGAGATTGATAATTAAAAGCATAAAAAAATGGGAGTAAAGCAAGAAGTAAACTAACACGCACATAATTCAAATCTAGATTAAAAGAAGGCAATCAACTATGTGAATTGAAATAATTGCAAACCTAATTACTTGAACAAATATATAAACTGCAAATATGAACTATAACTACATAAACACAATTAAATGTGTATTGTATACTGGAGAGAGGGAGCCCTACCTCTTCTATCACACTTTGCAAATGTTTACACTCTCTTCAAAACAAGAATTACAACCAGATAATTGTCTATCCAATCCAACCAACTATGTCTTACAATGTAGTGGCTACAATATTTGTAATTACATGCTTCAAAACATAGAAGGAAATTGTTACAACCAAATAATCACCCAAAAAAGATCGCCTTGTTTTGTATTTTTCTGAGTTAATACAAGAGTAATTGTATTTTTTTGGCTCATTTTTGAAGGAGCTTCTTTTTTCGTGAAAAATCATTGGGAATATGTCAGGATCCATATAGGGAATCTGTTTCACAAAATCAGATAAGTTTTTTGGCAAAATAGAGTGAGTTGACCATAGCATTTTCTCAAAATTATCACCTTGTTGGAGAGTTTTTGGGTTTGTTTGACCAACATGTGATCTTGAAGACAAGGTCCCCAACGTCAATACCCACATCTAAATGTTTTCTCTCACTAGATGCTGCTACCCCCAACATGGAGTTTCTACCAAATAGTTGGTGGCCGCTTCAAAATTCCTTTAGGAGTCTGCTACCAGATTTCCTACAAAAGTTTAGAAGTAGAGGTGAACCACAAAAACTAATTAGGAAAATACAACATCCATCCGAGGTAATCATTGTAACATGGAAAATCATTTATTTTAATCATCACATGCCTCTAAGATCTTATAATGAAAAATGGATACTATGTAGTGATGTTAACGGTAAACAAATGAAAATGGAAAGTAAATGGGGTGATAGTAAACTTAAATAATCATTGTAAACATGGCGAAATGGGATCTCAACATCTCACACTAAATGCATTACATGTTTTCATGGAACAAAGGTGTGAACAAATGGATGTTACTCAATCTTAATGTGTAGACTTAGTTTCCTTGTATGACATGATTTTTTCTTGCCTTCTTTTTTAGAAGGATTTTTTTTAATATGCATTTTTTCTTTTTTTTCTTTGGTAACAAAAGGAGGAGCAAGGATTAAGGATCTAAATCAGTTTTTGTTCCCATGGTGGATACAAGATAAGGAAAATTTGAATAGTTCTTCTACTTTCACTCGACATACAATATAAGTCTTACAATATAATTGTGAGTGGAAAAGGTCTATGTCACCCTAGGGCTGGGTCAAATTTTTAATGACTCTGAAGGAAAAAGAGAAATGGTGGATGGAAAAATTAATCAAGGGAAGTTAGATGGAATGTAAAATGGATAAGGAATTTAAATGTGAAGGGAACAAAGATTCAGGAGTTCAATGTGCATGAATTCCAAGTAAGATGATTGCATAGGAATAAAGATTGTTTATCCAATTACCTTTGTGGGTACATAATGATGTGAGAGAGACACACAGTAAATATTTGGCTGCATGAAAATTTAATATGTTGAAGGTTATTGAAGGGAATTGGACTACAAAATTGAGAAATATGGTAGCAAGGAGTGAATGTGCTACTGGAAATTTGAAAATCATGGTTTGCTGTAGGAAAGATTGTATGCCCTCTGATATTCTGAAATAATGTTGCTAGTACTGAATTATGAACTCTCAAGAGGAGGAGTTGATCCATTTATGAATGTAAACACTACTACATATTGAAAAAATTGCGACAAGTACCCTTTGGTCACAAAATTGAAGCTAAAAAGTTGAATTTTTATTTTTTTTTATAAATCCTTCCTGTGTTCGTCGCTCTTGAGATGAAACCAGTTGTACATATCAAGAGCGATGAATGTGAAGATAGCGAACTCCTGTCTCTCTTGCAATTACATTTGGTTATCATCGCAACAATGTCAATCCAATGATGACCGTTACACTATTCAAATATCCCAACTGTTTGACAAAGTCAACATTGACTTGGTCAACGTTCATCGCAAGAGCAATGATCCAATGATGATCGTTACACTGTTCAAACATTAACCCAGTTAGTAGTTTCTTTTGTGTTTTATATTGTTGGCATAATACATTCTTAGATGTCTTTATAGGGGGTTTTGAATATTGTAACATCCCCAGCGTTGAGGCCATGGGCTAAGAATTTTTTTGTTTTTGTTTTTAAGAGATAAGGGGAAAGAAGGCACAATGAAAATAGTTTGACCACACCACATATGACAAGTACATAGCCCAGGAAACAGGAAACTATGACACCATGCACCAGCATAAGGAAAACCAGGAAAAACATGCACAAAAAACTAGGAGTAACAACTAACTGCGCAATGCAACAAGACATGCCTACAAGATAAGAGTCAACATCTCCCTCCCAACATGTTGACCTTGATGAACAAAACAAGAACCTCAAGGGGCACGAACCAACGCATGCGCCCAAGTCAACATATGACCCTCAACCACACTCACAAGGTAGGCACCGACTCCAAACAAGATATCATTCACCACTAACCCATATGGCGTGCCATGATCCCCTCATAAAGGACCATATCATCCTTAAATGAGAGGCACGTGAATAACCCTGGCTAAAAACAAAAAGCAACCAAGACTCAGGAAAACTCCGACGTGCTAGGAATCGAATGTTGACTGGGAGACTATACCTACCCCCACAAAAATGTTAATGAGACACAAGGGGACGAAGATAAGGGGTGATGCCATCCCACACGATGTCATCCCCGACTCCGCCAATCACCCAGTCTAACCAGTCTACTGTTACAAGTTTTTGACAAAGATTAACCCTCTAAAGTAAGAAAGTCCAACCTTTAATTAGTCTTTAACTTACCATCTGATTAACATTAAATGAAATAAACAAAAATCCAATCAACCATTCTACCTAGCACCTTAGTCATTCAATTCAATCGAAAAAGCATCAACTATGAATGGGTTAGGAAAATATGCATTATAATACATCATTAAATACAATTTAATTAACATTAAATTCACTTATTTAATCAATATTAAACTAAAATGACAAGTCTAAATTAAATAAATTAAGTCCATACACGCCCATCTAATTCTTCGAGTCTAATTTCCTAGGTTAGACAACAACTATATGTCAAATTAACTTCTAATACATAATTAATTTAACAGGCCTAAATGACTACTAGTGAGCAACTTGCGAGTCTGATTAACCTTAAGTACAATCCAATACAATCTAAAACATATCTAGCCTTAAGGAATACATAAATACTACACCTTCAACGTAGTAATACATGTTTCAAATAACATTTAATTTCCAATAATAAATACAAGGAATTAAGCCGAATAGATAAATAAATTGCAAGCTACTTAACCTTAAAGAATGCATAAACTCATCTCATTCAAGGCTGGAATACATGATTGTAGTGATAAAAAAAATTCCATCATAAATACCAGGCATTCAATGCAGGAATAATGATTAAATTTATAAATCGAAAGAAAAATAACTATAACGCATTCAACTAAAAACGCAGAGCAATATCTACGAGGATTAAACATCAATAACTAAATAGTTGAGCACGAGATTGGGGATACACATAAATACATAAATGGCCAAGAGAGAGGTTGTGTAATCTGTGATTTTTTACATCAACTTAGTCACATTTAAAAGGAAAAACATGGGAATTTAAAACAATGATTCAGTCAAATTTCTAATGGAAAAAACATGGGTAAATAATGCAAATTCAATCACACTTTCAAGGGCAAATCGTGGTCCATTAAGGCAGCGACATAGTCATTAGTTTTAACAACAAAATTTGGGGGCGTGTAACAACATTTTTTGTCAATCATTCTAACATCAATTCTGTGGTAAACTACAACAAACATCAGTCACAATTAAATGTCAAAAACTATGGGCATTCAATAGGAATACGTAGAGACAAGTCCACCTACAAATTCATTGTTAAAAACAACAATACCGTCACATTTAACTGGTAAACATGTCGTGGGCAATCAATAGGAAGATGGAAACATCATTCCACCTCCATTTTTGTGGTTATAATAGCAAGCACAAATAAAATCGCAAACCAAAATTAATCAAACAGTACACATGCTGAATGCAGGGGGGAAAAGGTTAATTCCATCAATGCACCATTCAATCAAGTCTAGGGAAGGGATTCATCCTTCCTTTGCCTGGGGTACCCCAAAAACGCATACAGGGGCACCCAACAATACATAGACAAAGATAAAATAACATTTTTTTTAATTTTTTATTTTTTTTAATTTTTTTTTCTGTGTATTTTTCTTAAAGAATTAAAAGAATAAGAATACGAGCCCCCAAAAATACAGACATGGATCAACATTTGTTTTTCAATGAATTAAAAGAAAAAAAAAATTAATCGCAGACCAAGATAAAATTTGCAGACAAGAATATAAAACATTTTTCATTTCGAGGATACACATTTATGAAAAGAAGACAAGGTTATGAAATCAGTTTTTCATTGATAAGATAACAATACAACACACATTTATAATTTATCCCAACACAAAAACACAGGGTCAAAATCTATCCATCAAGATATAAAAATGGGGAAAAACGAGATAATGAAGAGATATAAACATGTCGAAATTAAAGAAAAACTTTGCCAACAATCAAATTGTAGGGATAAACCAACACAGACACAAGAATTCCAAATGCAGAGGTACTTTTTCTAGAAGGCACAAGTCAACAATCAATCAAGGACAAAAACGAAGGTAGACAGCTGACAGGAACATCCTTCGCTCATCATCCATGCACAGGAAAGAAGGGTGTTGAGATCCATAGGTCTATTAACGTCGAAGAGACGACCATAGATCAAGATCTTGGCCGAATGCTCAAGTGAGGACTGATAAGCTAGGGATGAAAGGAAAAATTAACCACAATCATCACAAATCAAACACCAAAGCACAGTGAAGACATGGCATAATTTGAAGGCCAAGGGAGTCAATCAAACATCAAGCTAAAGGCTAAGGAAAAAATTCAATCATCAACTAGAATGCTAAGACAATCAATTTCCTTACCCAATTAAACATGTAGATCTAAAGGCATAAATAATACAAACAATCTACCGTGAAAGAATAAAGAAAGTGTATCATTTCCCAATCGCCCGCTCTGATTGATGTCCAACGCGCTCTATTCAACTCCCGCTTCCAGACCGATGAGACTTCACCGGTACCTCTGAGACAATGCTATGGGTACTCTTCTTCCCTCTTATACCCCCGAGCCAACAAGGGGCTGCACACACTAACCATAGAATCAGCTAGCTCCCAGATCACCTCACAAGGCTGAGCTACCCCTCCTCACCGAGATGGGTATCCCAGCACCCATAAGCTAAGTCAGTCTAGTATAGATTTATGCAGCGTAACATTACACAAATAAAAGAGACCCTTCATCCTTCTCCTCCCTTCATTATATAGAGTTTCAAACCCCTTTAACTTCCCAAAATCCCATTTAAATTAATGTTTAAAAATTTTATTCCTAAAAATTCCTCCCCGTAAAAGTGTCACCCATCCCCTTCATTCCTCCATAAATTAATTTATTTAATTAATTAATTACCCTTATTTCCCTCACTCACTTAGAGTCACTCCTAGAATCGCTCCTTAGTGTCCCCAAATGCTCTTATAGTTTTTAATGGCTTTCCCCATTATTAATTTGCTACTTTATTTTAAAAATAGAAAGTTCATAAATGGTAGATACCTTACTAAGTTTGACTTTCTAATTTTTTTTTCCCTTAAGTTTCCCTTTTCTTTTCATGTTTCCCTCTTTTCCTAGTTTCCTAATCTTTTAGATTCCCTCTTTCCCCTTTTTATTTAGAACTCAAAATGGTAGGTGTAGAAGTAAACACCTTCCATTTCCCCCCCTTTTTAATTAACTTTAAATAATCATATTATAATAAAATAATTATTTATTTTATTTTTATTTTTATAAATATATATACTTATATATATATATATATTTAACTTTAAATTATCATAATATAATAAAATAATTATTTGTTTAATTTTATTTTTATAAATAAATATATATAGATAGATAGATAGATAGATAGATAGCTTATTTTTCCTCTCTTAAAAAATAAAAAAATAAAGGGATAGAGAAAATTCTTCCACTAGTAAATTAGACCTAGACTTTCATTTTCGTGGGCGACATTTTATTAGGGAAATTTGTTTTAAAAATTTCTTATCACGATATTAGTCTTAAGGCCATCTGGGTTCATTCATTTACCATTAATAATGCGACGTGCCCTTCACGACGCACTAGGTGCTCCAAGGGTGTCACTCGCCTCATCTGCTTCCCTTATGCAACGTGCCCTTCAGGATGCACCATGTGCTCCAAGGGTGCCACTCACCTCTTGACTGACTTAGTATACATAAAAAACCCCTAGAGTCAATAGTAGGTGAAATTGTGGGAGACTAAGGGAATCTAAGGAATAAGGCGCCTCCCTTATTGCGTGCCCCTTAGAATCATCGTGAGCAACTGTCGCAGTCTACCCTCACGACATCGTGGGTCCTCTCGAACTAGGTAAACATTAACCTATAGTTCGATCCACGATCGGAGTGCTAGTAGGTTGTGGTAGAGTTGTTATCCAGACCTCTCCCTCAACATCTTTGGTAGTCCTGCGTGACCCCTGTACTCCACATGTGAGTCTTGTAAACAAGCTATTGTCAGCCTGCATCATCAACAAATCATATCAGCAATATATCTATAATCATATCATCTAACCAGATGCACTAATATCATATATAAAACTGTCAAACACCACTGGTTCACTCCCTGACTCGATCCGAAGTCCAAGGGGCTCCATCGATGCCTCTACATCCTCGAGGTCCAAAACCCTGCACACTCAGTAAAACCAAATCAATAGCACCTATCTATGTCAATGCAGTAAAACAACATTTCATCAACCCATAATTCCTCATAATCAAATCAATGTTTTAGTAGCATAATAATTCATATCACTTGCAAGCAATTGTCCTCAAAGAATAAGTTCACTCAGTGTACAAGAGAAGGATGTTACATACACCACCTCTTGGTCTAAACTTTGTCCCAAAGTTTCACAGTATAAATTCCAAAATAATCTGTATCATAGTATCGTAAGTCTATCTATCAAACAAAAATGGAAACTGCTAGCGCATATCATATGCATCTTTCCAGGTCACTGAGTGTGGACTATAATTGTCCCACTAGACCTTGACCTGATCTATTGTCTGACACCATAGTTTTCGAACGTGACAATCCAGGATGCGGATTGGCTCGGACATGACTGCCCCCTCATGAGACACTTGCAAAGAACTCATGTCAATAACATCTGTAGGATCACTAATATAATTTCTCAAAACATATACATGAAAAACGTCGTGCATACGCCTCAAGGAATCATGCAAGCCTAGTCGATAGGCCACAGGCCCCTTTCTCTCCACAATATCGAAAGGTCCCATGAATTTAGGAGAGATTTTAGATCCCTTTCAAAACTTGATCGAACTCTTATGCAGTTCAACTCGTAAGAAGAATTGATCTGAAACCTCGTAACTACGATCGACACGGTGTGTGTCAACATAACTCTTCTATCGATCCTACACTTCTTTAATCCTTTGTCTTATTGTTTTCATTTACTCTTCCATTTATTGGATCGCTTCTGGTCCCACTAGGTCCCTATCCTCAAGCCAATCCCGACTCAAAGGCGTCTGACATGGTCGCCCGTAAAGAAACTCAAAAGGAGCCATCTCAATGGTGCTTCGGTAACTGTTGTTATAAACGAATTCCACCAATGGCAAGAATTCTTATGAATGATTTTGTTGGTCCATCACATACATGCGCAATATGTCCTGTAAGTTCTGGTTCATTCATTCGGTCTTCCCATCTGTCTCCAGTTGATACGCCATACTGAAGTTAAGTTGGGTTCCCAAGGCCTCTTGTAAACTCATCCAAAATCATCCACTAAACACTGATCCACAATCGGATATAATCCTCTTAGGTATGCCATGCAGCCTCACAATATAACTGATGAAAACTCTAGCTATGTTAGGTGCATGATACATTGTATGCACAGGAATAAAGTGAGCACTCTTCGTCAGAGTGTCTACTACTACGAAAATCGAGTCATGTATCCTTTCCGTTAGTGGAAATCCAACAATAAAATCCATAGAAATAACCTCCCATTTTGATTTTGGAATAGCGTGTGGTTGTCGTAATCTTGTTGGGTGTCTATGTTCATCCTTCACCTACTAACATTCTAGACATCTAGCCACATAGTTGACTATGTTTTCCCTCATTCCCTTCCATAAGAATAAGGGTTTAAGGTCTGCCCTCATCTTCATGACTCCCGAGTGTTACATTTAAACTTCTCTATGAGCCTCACTTAGGATCAATCTCCTCAACTTTTCGTTCGATGGTACGTAAATCCAATTTTTAAACCTCAATAATCCATCATCGTCAAATGTAAATCCTTCAAATCTTGGTACCATCATTGTGTTTTGTCCGAAAAAATCCTCAACCATTTTGTACAAGTCATCGTCATGCTGTAAAGTTAGAATATTTTTATGTAGATCCATCTGAAGAGGCAACACCAAAAATATGCGTGGTCTCCAACTCAATGCATCTACCACTTGATTCATTGTTTGTTTTATATAAGTAATCTCAAAGTCATACTTGCTGAGCAATTCTGACCAACGTCATTGTCGCACATTCAGGTCACCTTGCGTAATTATGTGTTGTAGTCCATAGTGGTCCATCCTTAGTTCAAATTTTCATCCAACAAGGTAGTGTCTCCAAGCCTTCAAGGTATGAACGATGGCTAACAACTCCAAATCATGCGTCGCATAGTTCTCCTCATGCCTTCTTAGTTTCCTTGATATGTAAGAGATCACTTGACTGTTTTGCATCAAGACTCTGCCTAATCCTTCCTTGGATGCATTAGTGTACACCAGGAAGTCCACGTCCATGTCAGGGACCCTTAGTATCGGTGTTGTTGACAACATCTCCTTGAGCCTCTGAAATTCTTCTACACATTTCTCGGTCCAAACAAACTTCTTGTTTTTCTTTTGTAATTCCACGATCGGATTTGGTATTATCGAAAATCCCTTGAAAAACCATCGATAGTATCTTGCTAGACCCATGAAGCTATGTACTTCAATAACGTTCATCAGCGCAGGCCATTCCATAATAGCCTCGACCTTTGTTGGATCCACAATGATACATTCGTCGGAGATGACATGCCCTAAGTAGTGAATCTTTGATAGATAAAATGAGCATTTGGACAAATTCCCATACAATTTGTGCTCTCAAAAACACTGTAGTACCAAGCGTAAATGATCATCATGCTCCTCCATCGTCTAAGAGTAAATCAAAATATCATCAATGAATACTTGGACAAACTTGTCCAAGTACTCGCGAAACACTTTGTTCATCAAACTCATAAATATCCCTGGGGTTTTTGTCAGTCCAAACAGTAAAACAATAAAATCGTAATGTCCAAACCTCATATTAAAGGTGGTCTTAGGGACATCATCCTCCTTAATCCATAACTAGTGATACCGTCATTGCAAATCAATCTTTTAGAACATCGACGCACCCTTCATCTGATCGAACAAATCATCAATCCTCAACAACGGATATTGATTCTTGATCATGGCCTTGTTAAATTGATGGTAGTCGATGTAGAGCCTCCACGACCCATAATTATTTCATATGAAAATAACAGGTGCACCCCATGGTGACACACTTGGACGTATCAGTCCCAGGTCCAACAATTCCTTCAGTTTCATTCTCAACTCTTGTAACTCCGGGGTCGACATCCAATAAGGCATTCTAGCTATCGATCCAGTTCCCAATTTTAGGTCTATAGTAAACTCCAGTTCCCTCTCCAGAGGCATCCCAGGTAACTCCTTTGGAAATATGTCTGCAAACTCTCTCACCACAGGAAGGTGTTCTAGACATTTTTCTACTCCCTTCTCGTTTAACGCAAGGATAGCATACAACTTACATCCCTTGCTCATGCTCTTTCGAAGCTGAAAGGAAGAGATGAACCTCAGGGAAACTCCCTAGTTCTGGACTACAATCACATGTCTTTGTCCCTCATCATTGACCAAGATCAACTGTTTCGTCTTATAGTTGAGTATCGCCTCATGCGATTCCAACCAGTCCATACCGATCATGATGTCATAAGATCCTAAGATCATGACGTACAGGTTGGCCCAGGTGACAAACTCTCCCAGGTTAAGGATACAGCCTGTAACCTTTCCTCCAACATTTTGTTTAACTACCAAAGCCATCTCCACAAAGCTAAACTCATATTGTTCGACTTCCTTTACCTTAATCCATTTTAGAACTGCACCAGAAATGAAACTCTCGGTAGCACTGGGATCTATCAAAATACTAAGGGTCTATTCAGCAATGGTACCTGTCGTCTTGAGAACATTTGACTGATTCTCTTCTTGGCCATTATTCACCACTGCATGAATCCAATGGGCCTTGCCCAAATCTCGCATGGTAGTGGGTCCAACTGATCCAGATGGTCTAGTCCTCTCCATAGGGTAGTCGCGCTAATAGTGTAGTCCTAGTACCTGAAATAGAAGATGATGGCCCACTGGCCTAGAATACGGGTTTGTTTTGTTGAAAATGCCTAAAATGTTACTGTTGTGGTCGATGATTCTACTAATGTTCTGGTCCCTGATAAGATGTTTTCTGTTGATGCACCAGTCATCGAGGTGTAGTGAAATTGGGTCCTCTATGGAAGCCACTATATTCGGGCATATGTCTGGATGGTGTCTGTTGTTGTTGTGCACCAGATGAAAGTTTCCCTGTCGGTCTCGCAAGAGTCCTTCTCTAACCCACGCTGATAAAATCCTCCTCTGCTATGAGGACCTTCTGGATGACATCATACAAGGTTTGAGGCATGAGAATCCTAACCTTTGCACGTATTCTACCATTAAGGCTGAACACGAACCTGTTGACCTTGAGTTTCTCATTGTTAAGATGTGGATCATACTGGAGAAACTCCATAAAATAGGCCTCGTACTCGAGCACCATATGCCCACCCTCTCATAAGGCGTTGAACTCATCGAGCTGACGCTCAATGAATTCCTTTGATAGGTACCTCTCTCGTAACCATTCCTTGAATAGTTCCTATGACACGTCTTTGACGGCCATGTTCAACTACGGTAGGAGCGTATTCCACCATAGAAGAGTGCTCCCCTTTAGTTGAAATACCGCCATGCAGACCTTCATGTTGGAGGTATAATAATGAAGTAAAAAGCACATCTCCATATTCTCCAACCATGCCTCAGCGGCTGCTCCATCTAGGGCACCAAAGAACTCGATAAATTTGACCTTCTCGAGCTCATGGTGAATGCTACCAGTACCGACTAGAGTGCGTGGTGGAACCTAAGGTGTGCTAGCGCTCTCGCATCATCTCTTTCCAAATGGTTGATCAATGCCTTAGACATGCATTGAAAAGCTCTCATCATTTCGACCACATCACCCACTGCTATCTTCTCTTGCCTGACAACCTGTTCATCTCCCTCTAGGTTAGTCCCCTCAGGCATCGATGCTACTGGAGGTGTTGCACCTCCTCCCCTAGCACCTCATCATATGACTCTGTGACATCCTCTAACCATGATTACATTCACTAATACATGTCAACTTAATTAGAAACATCATAATGAAATCATATCAAAAAAAATTGTAGTGATCCCAGGTCGCAGGTTGAACCCGCTCTGATACCATATGTAACATCCCCAGAGTTAAGGCCACGGGCTAAGCATTTTTTTTTTTGTTTTTATGAAATAAGGGGCAAGAAGGAACAATGACAATAGTTTGACCACACCATAGAAAATGAATAGAAGTACGCAACCCAGGCAATAGGAAACTACGACACCATGCACCGACACAAGGGAAATTGGGAAAAACATGCAAAAAAAACTAGGAGTAATGATTAACTTCCCAACACAAAAAGACACACCTACAACATAAGAGTCAATGTCCCCCTCCCAACATGTTGACCTTGAAAATGAAGACAAGAACCTTAAGGCAGGTGAACCAACGCATGCACCCAAGTCAACATACGACACTCAACCACACTCACAAGGTAGGCACCAACTCCGACCAAGATATAATTTGCTGCTAACCCATAGGGCACACCATTATCCCCTCATCAGGGACCATGTCGACCCTATATGAGAGGCACATCAATAACCCTGGGTCAAAACAAAAAGCGACCAAGACTCAAGAAAACTCTGATGCACTAGGAACCAAATGTCGACTGGGAGACTATACCTACCCACACACAAAGGTTGATGAGACACAAGTGGACAAAGACAAGGGGTGACGCTAGCCCACACAACGTCATCCCTGACCCCACCAATCACCCAATCTAACCGGTCTACTGTTACAAGTGTTTGACAAAGATTAACCCTCTAAAGTAAGCAAGTAAAACCTTTAATTAGTCTCTAACTTACCATTTGATTAACATTAAATAAAATAAAATAAAAATCGAATTGACCACTCTACCTAACACCTCAGTCATTCAATTCAATCACAAAAGCATCAAATACGAATCAATTAGCTAAATTTGCATTATAATCAATCATTAAATACAATTTAATTAACATTAAATTCGCGTCATTTCGATAGTCTTCTTTAATCAATATTAAACTAAAATGAAAAGTCTAAATTAAATAAATTAAGTCCATACACAACCATCTAATTCTTTGAGTCTAATTTCCCATGTTAGACAACAACTATATGTCAAATTAACTTCTAATACATAATTAATTTAGCAAGCCTAAATGACTACTAGTCAACAACTTGTGAGTCTGATTAACCTTAAGTACAATCCAATAAAATCTAAAACATATCTAAACTTAAGGAATACATAAATGCTACGCCTTCAATGCACTAATACATGTTTCGAATAACAATTAATTTTCAATAATAAATACAAGGCATTACACATAATAGATAAATAAATTGCAAGCTACCTAACCTTAAAGAATGCATAGACTCCTCTCATTCAAGGCTAGAATACATGATTGTAGTCATAAAAACATTTCCATCATAAATACCAGGCATTTAACGCAAGAATAATGATTAAATTTATAAATGGAAAGAAAAATAACTATAATGCATTCAACTAAAAATGCAGAGCAATATCTATGAGGATTACGCATCAATAACTAAATAGTTGAGCACGATATTGGGGATACGCATAAATACATAAATGACTAAGGGAGATATTGGAAAACCCATGGTTATTTACATCAAATTAGTCACATTTAAAAGGAAAACGTGGGCATTTAAAACAACGATTTAGTCAACTTTCAAAGGGAAGAAATGTGGGTAATTAGTGCAAATTTAGTCACACTTTCAAGGGAAAATCGTTGTCCATTAAGGAAACAACATAGTCATTAGTTTTAACATCAAAATTTGGGGGCGTGTAACAACAATTTTTGTCAAGAATTTTAACATTAGGTTTTTGGTAAACTACAACAAACATCGGTCACAATTAAATGTCAAAAACTGTGGGCATTCAACAGGAAGACGTAGAGACGAGTCCACTTGAAAATTTGTGTTTGAAAACAACAATACCTTCACATTTAATTGGTAAACATTTTGTGGGCAATCAATAGGAAGACACATAGATCATTCAACTTGCAATTTTGTGGTTATAATAGCAAGCACAAATAAAATCACAGACCAAACTTAATCAAACAGTACACATGCTGAACGTAGGGGGAAAAAAGTTAATTCCATCAATGCAACATTCAGTCATAGCCAGGGAAGGGATTTGTCCTTCCTTCGCCTGGGGTACCCAAAAAATGTAGAGAGGGGCACCCAACAGTACATAGACAGAGATAAAATAACATTTTTTTGTGTGTGTGTGTGTGTTTTTCTTAAAGAATTAAAAGAATAAGAATCACAGCCCCCAAAAACGCAAGCAGGGATCAACTTTCATTTTTCAATGAATTAAAAGAAGAAAAAAAACTAATCGTAGCCCAAGCAAAAATTTGCAGACAGGAATATCAAACATTTTTCCTTTACAGGATACCCATTTATGAAAAGCAGACAGGGCTATGAAATCATTTTTGCATTGCTAGGATAACAATACAACACATATTGCAAATCGGATTTTTTTTTCAAAACCCTAGCGATGGCGGCAACCTCCTCTGCAGCTCTGCGCGCCTCTTCGCGTGGGCTCGGCCCTCTCCAGAGCTCGCCCCCCTTTCGTCCCTCTGCTCGACGCCCGGACGGCCTCTCCAGCTCCCCGTCCGGTCCTCCTCCCTCCTCCGCTCAGCCACATCCTCCGGAAGCCGCGGCAGGCGCATCCTCAGCCGCCTCGTTTATTCCAGCTCCGCCCTCCTTCAAGGACACGGTCCAAGGCCGCTCCTCTGGCTCTTTTCCTGTGGTTCGAGAAGCCCCGGATCCAGTGATCCCTGTACCTCAGGAAGCGGCGGACCGCGAAGAATTTTTTAGGACTAATGCTCTGTTTTGCAGGTTTAACAGCTACTGGCCTTGCCTGGCGGATCTGCATTCTTGGATCGCTACAGAATGGACTCCCCTCCTCGACTTCGAAGCTCACGTTCGCCCCTGTGTCAAAGGATTCTTCGTCGTTATTTTTTCCTCCGCTAAGGATAGAGATTTGATCTTCAACTCTGGGCCCTGGTTCTGGGGAAGGTCGGGTCTATCTCTGCAGCCCTGGACCCCTTCTTTTGACCCCTCCTTAGCTTCCATCCCTTCGGCCCCCGTGTGGGTAAGGCTCCCTGGTCTGCCTATTCATTTCTGGGGGGATTCTTCTCTTAGCCATATTGGAAACGCTCTTGGCAAGTTTCATAGCAACAGCTCGGAAACCAAATGTGGCTTCACTAATTATGCTCGGATCTGTGTAGAGATGGATTTCAGTAAAGGATTCCCAGCGCAAATCACTCTTCAAGGGAAGAATTATTCATGGACGCAGAAACTAGACTACGAGAATCTGCAGTTTAGGTGCAGAAATTGTTTTGAAATAGGGCACTTAGCCATCAAATGTCAGAAGCTCCCTGAGAAACATAGAAACCCCAAGAATCAACGCAAAGCTACATGGTGGGTCGGAGCTCTCCCTGAGCATCAAAGCATAGTTCCGGCTAATGACTCTTCAAGCGAGGAAGATACAGCGATTGTTCCTCAGAAATCGGAACAAGTCTCCTCTATTCAAGAGCCACAGCCTCCTTCCCCTAAAGAGCCCAAGGGGAATGCCCAGGCAGGATCTGATCCTATCATAATGCCAGGTATTTCTCAGCCCGAACTCCTGGTCTCAAGCTGGGCCGATTTAGAAGATGAAGAAAACCCTGACTCAACTAATGAAGAAGGTCCACCTCGCCCGAAGGAAAGAAACCCTCTTCAAAGAAAAGAATGGCAGACAGTGACAAAAAGGAAAAAACAAAAAAACTTTCAAGACAGAAAGGATGTAATGACCCGCAGTCGAACCAGGTCACTGAAATAATGCTGAAACACAGTGTTGGCCAGAAGCTGAAACAATGCTGGAGCATATGCTGAAACACCGCTGGAAGCTGAAACAGCGCTGAGTTATATACTGAAACAGTGTTGAGATAGATGCTGAAACAGTGACTGGAGTCTCGGCAATTAACTTTATACCAGTTCCTATTGAAGGCGTACAGGATATAGTTTAATTCAAAAGTATAGAAGTAGAATGGATCAGAAAGACTGGCCCGAAGAAATTCGAGACCATTTTGTAACCGATTCTGTGGCTAGACCACCCCATTAATATATTCTATAACCGTTTCTGTAAAAAAAAAAAACAATACAACACAGACTTATAATTTATCCCAGCACAAAAACGTAGGGTTAAAATTTATCCATCAGGATATAAAAATGGGGTAAAAACGAGATAACGACGAGATATAAACATGCCGAAATTAAAGAAAAACTTTGGCAACAATCAAATTGCAAGGATAAACCCACACATACGCAAGAAATCCAAATGCAGAGGTAATTTTCCTAGAAGGAGCAAGTCAACAATTAGACAAGGACACCAACAGAGGTAGACGGCTAAGAGGAATGTCCTTCACTCATCTTCCACGCACAGAAAAGTAGAGCATTGAGATCCATAGGTCTATTAACGTCAGTGCGATGAATGTAGATTAGGCTCCTGGCTGACTTCTCAGGCGAGGACTGATGAGCTACGGACAAAAGGAAAAAAGAACCACAATAATCACAAATCAAACACCAAAGGGCGGTCAAGACATGCCATAATTCGAAGGCCAAGGGAGTCAATCAAACATCGAGCTAAAGGCTAATGAAAAAATTCATTCATCGCCTAGAATACTAAGACAATCAATTTCCTTACCCAATTAAACATGCATATCTAAAGGCATAAATCATACTAACAATCTACCATTCAAGAATAAAGAAATTGTTTTGTTTCGCAATCGCCTGCTCTGAGTTGATGTCTCGCACGCTCCATGCAACTCCCACTTTTTGACCAATGAGACTTCATCGATACCTTCTAGCAAACGCTAGGGGTACTCTTCTTCCCCCTTAGCCCCCCGAGCCACAATAGGGCCACACACACTAACCAGAAAATCAGCTAGCTCCCAGATCGCCTCGCAAGGCCGAGCTACTACTCCTCACTGTGTTGGGTATTCCAACTCCCACAAGCTAAGTCATTCTAGTATATATTTCTATAGAATAACTTTACGCAAAAAGAAAATATCCTTCATCCTTCTCCTCCCTTCATTATATAGAATTTTGAACCCCTTTACCTTCCCAAAATCTCATTTAAATTAATGTTTAAAATTTTTATTCCTAAAAATTCCTCCCTGTACAAGTGTCACCCATCCCCTTCATTCCTCCATAAATTGATTTCTTGAATTAATTGATTACCTTTATTTCCCTCACCCACCTAGAGTCACTCCTAGAATCGCTCCTAGGTGTCCCCAAATTGTCTTATAGTTTTTAATGACTTTCCACATTATTAATTTGCTAGTTTAGTTTAAAAATAGAAAATTCATAAATGGTAGATACCTTACTAAGTTTGACTTTCTTCTTTTGCTTTCCCTTAAGTTTCCCTTTTCTTTTATGTTTCACTATTTTCCTAGTTTCCTAATATTTTAGATTCCCTCTTTCCCCTTTTTATTTAGAACTCAAAATGGTAGTGTAGAAGTTAACTCTTTCCCTTTTCCCCTTTTTTTAATTAACTTTAAATTATCATAATATAATAAAATAATTATTTTTTTTATTTTTTACTTTTATAAATATATATATATATATATATATATATGGATTATTACACTTTCCTCTATTTTTTTTTTTAAATGATAGAGAAAATTCTGCCACTAGTAAATTAGACCTAGAATTTAATTTTTGTGGGTGACATTTTATTAGGAATTTTTTTTTTTTTTTTTTTTTTTTTTTAAAAAATTTAAATTAATTTATCATTAATAACATGAGGTGACTATATATATATGGATTATTTTTCCTCTATTTTTTTTTTAAATGATAGAGAAAATTCTGCCACTAGTAAATTAGACCTAGACTTTAATTTTTGTGGGTGACATTTTATTAGGGAATTTTTTTTTTTAATTTATTATCACGATATTAGTCCTAAGGCCATATGGGTTCATTAATTTATCATTAATAACATGAGGTGACCTTCAGGATGCACTAGGTGCTCCAAGGGTACCACTTGCCTCATCTGCTTCCCTTGCATGATGTTCCCTTCAAGATGCACCACATGCTACAAGGGTGCCACTCGCCTCTTGACTGACTTGGTAGACATAAAAAAACTCTGGAGTCAGTACTCCACCAGGTTAACTTGTGGTATACTAAGGGCCTCTAAGGAATAAGGCCCCCAGCGTATTTCGCACCCCTTAGAATCATCGTGAGCGACTGTCATAGTCTACCCTCATAGCATCGTGGGTCCTATAGAACTAGGTAAATGTTAACCTACAATTTGAGCCACAGTGGGAGTGGTAGTAGGTTGTGGTAGGGTTGTTTTCCACACCTCTCCCTCAACATATCTGATAGTCCTGTGTGACCCCTCTGCTCCACATGTGAGTCTGGTCAGCAAACTATCATTATCCTGCATCATCAACGAACCATGTCAGAAATATATCCATAATCATATCATCTAACCAGATGCACTAATATCATATATAAAATAGTCAAACCCCAATGGTTCACTCCCTGACTCGATTTGGAGTCTAAGGGGTTCCATCGATGCCTCTACATCCTCAAGGTCCAAAATCCTGCACACTCAGTAAAACCAAATAAATAGCACCTACCTATGTCAATGCAGTAAAACAACATGTCATCAACCCATAAGGCCTCATAATCAAATCAATGTTTTAGTAGAATAATAATCCAGATCACTTGCGAGAAAGTGTCCTCAAAGAATAAGTTTTCTCAGTGCGCAAGAGTGAGATGTTACAAATATCCTTTTAATAATTGACCGATATAGTCTTTTGTAGTTCCTCTCTATGTTGTTAGCTTAATACATCCACATATCAAAAATCTTCTCCAAGTATATGTACAAGTGTCTAGGTTTCACATGTTTGACCAGTCTCTAATTGTCTATTTACACAAAATTATTTGTCTTAGGTTTATCACTATGACTACATATTCACACCATACTCAACTTAGTGATAGAAAACTCCATAAAATCATGGTGACATGTCCAAGAAATACAACGCCCATTGTTCTTGATTTTTCAGAATTAACTTATCCCGATGAATGGAAAGAGAAATATGTGAAAATATCATCACAAATTCCAAAACCTATTATTCCTTGCATAATGAACCTAGCTCAAACATCATGATGAAATGTGATTATATTAAATAAATTTGATTCCTTGAGGTTGCTTGAATACAACTCTTCTGCAGAAAAATCCTAGTTTCCTTCCTTTCCAAATCTAGAATCCATTATTTCTTCATATTCAAAAGATATAACTTTTTCCAACATAAATAAATATCTATTTCATAATGCCAATCATACTAATTGTAAATATTGTGATAGTATCAGAACAAAGTTGAAGAAAAATGATGAACATGATAATGTTCCCATATATACTATGAAATACATGAGGTATCCTCAAGAGGACTCAACATCACCAATCATGTTTGAAAGAATAAATATTCCTTCACACTCCTTCAAACAGACCATAGATGATATCAAGATTGCAAATTTCAATTTTCTAATATCTAGAAAACAAGGTGATTCAGTAAATTCCAAGGAGAAGTTATTCATTTACAACAATCTAGAACAATCTCTTATGGCTAGGAATATTGATGATATAGCCAGATATATATTGTGTTTGAAGGAATAAAATGAAAAATAATGGAATCTGTATTTACTTTAGAAGAAAAGGTATATTTATTGCAACACACTCAACATCAACTAGCATATCCAAACCTAAAGCTAAATTGGAAGATTGTTCTCAAAGATTGTTTGGTTTAATAGAATTGATGGAAAGTATCATTTTTGCTATACATAAGTTTGTTGAATATTTTCCTACTTTTTTTTATTATAGATAATATTTCTACTATACATAAGTCTCATGTAACCATTAACAAAGACAATAAAAGGACACCCTCAAGCAAGTAAAGAGATGAGAGACCATCATAGTAAGTTTATGTTGATCACATCCTTCTTTAAAGCCATACAAAGACTTATTTAGTCTACCTACAAGACTACCATATTGTACACACTAAGGTGGTTTCTCCATATAGATATCCTTATTAATATCCTGATGTAAGTGAACATTGTTCATATCCATTTGATGTATCTCCTAACCAAAACTTGGAACAAGAGAAAGAAACACTTGGACAAAATTCGTCTCGGCTATAAGAGAAAGGTCTCCATGTAGTTGATTCCTCCCATTGAGAAAAACCTTTTTCTACTAGAGGAGCTTTATGTGTCTCAACAATACCATCCAAAGTGAATTTATTATTATAGATTTATTTTCATTTCTCTACATTCTTTCCATATGGTTAAAAAACTAATTCCCAATTATGATTCTTCAATCATTGCATCTAGTTTGTCATGATAATTTGCATATGTTTCAAGTATACACTCCTTTATTAGGAACACCATTAGTACAACATTTCCTTGTTGTTTGAAACCTCGATTCTTCCTTGAATGATTCATATCACCTGCATCAACACCAACAACTTCAATAATGATCTGAGTCTGAAAGTCTAATTATCAGAAGCTAGGGAAACATGTTTGATAGAGGGTGCATCACAGGAAGAGTGAAAGGTGAATTAACAATAGAGAGGGGTGTATCTCTTGGTAAATGCATGTTATGGTGTATCTAATTGAGGGAGGCATGCAATATACTAGGCGAATGGGAAGATAGACAAAATAAGAAGAAGGGGATGATGTTCTTGCTATATATGGACAAAACACGCCTTGTTTCCTCTGATATACATTTCTAAACCGAGGAAAACAAAGAGGATACCCTGCTTATTTTGTTCTACACTATCAACTAGATAAAAATGTAGAGGATGCCTTGTTTTATTTGTTGAGCACAATAAAAACAATGCAACACCAGTTTCTTTGGTGCACCTTCACTCACTCGATCCTCACCTAACAAAAAAACGTGAATTACAAGATGATTCTCTCACTCCTCTGAGCAAAAACGAAAATGAAAAAAAGATCACACAAGAAAAATGAATAATGCAAGATTCCCAAAACTTCATCATTGTCTTAGAGGGCCTTTTTCTCTTCTTAGGCATTCAATATGATTTTATACAATTGGTACATGCCACTTTTCTTTTGCAATTAATATGTGCATTCGAATTCGCAAGAGTAGTTTCCCGCAAAGTTTTTTGAAACAACTAACTCTACTCTAAAATAGACATTTCGATTATTTACTTAGACTCGTGAATGATTTATTACAATAATGCATTGATTGACAATACACTGGCAACTATTAGAGAACTAAAATAGAATACTTATACTTTTCTCCTTGCGTGTTGCAGGTGACTTGTACTTTGTTGTGTGCTATTTATGGAAGGTTTTCTTCCTTCCTTATTGGTCCAATTACTCCCTGTTTAGATCCAGAAGCGTCCCTGCTTTCACCACCCACTGAGGGAACTGTCAATGCATTATCTTGTATGTCAGGCAATTGTCTTGTCTTTGGAGTTTGGTATTGTTTTTCGACAAGATATTAAACATGATGGTGTTTTTCATGATCCATTGTTATTGTCAAGCATGTTGCGACTGGAATTTGTTCCAGTGATAAATTATGAACACCACTATGATGAAAATTTTGTTTTCAGCGTTGATGTGTTGATCCCGACATAGTCAAAATCAGAGGAAATCATGGGTAAGGGATAGTGATCTTTAAGTGTGGCTTGGATGAGATAATGGTAAGTGGTAACTAGAGGGCGTTCGATAGTGTCTTGGGTAACTGGTCGAGATGTTGGAGAATTGGGTAATGATGCATCATGAATGCAATCTATGGATGGAGCAAGGGCTCGAGGGGGTGCACACCATGAGGAAACCTGAGAGACATTGGTAAATTCTGGGAGAATAAGAAGTATGGTGGGAGGTGTCAGATTAGTGAGGTTTACAGGATGAACATAGCGGATAAGGTGCAGAATGAGAATGGTATGGGATATCATCCTGGTGTTGATTTGGAGGATATAGAATGTGAGGATCCACCTTTCTTTCTACGGCTAAGGACCATAAGAAATCCTTGTCGAGAGAAGCATTGTCAAAAATATCTACCCCTCCCAGAAAGGTAACAATAAACTAGAATTTAACTTAATTATTAATACATCATCTATTTCTATGATCGAGTGTGGGATGCGTAGCTTGCAGATGAGGTCAATGTAGCCTTGCACCGACTGATTGGTAATTTTTTGAATTTGTAATGACTTTGAGAGAAAATTGGGGAGGTAGCCTTGAGTGTAGAAGCGTTATCTCAAGGATTGATAGAATGTATCCCATGAAGTAATGCAACCATTTGTCGGGGACTAAGTGTCTAGTTCAACAATCAATTATGTACTGGTAAAGTGTGTGTCCCACCAAGTTTGGGAGATTCCCTCGAGTTGGAGACTGGCTATTTATAATTTGGTATCCTCCTCCATCTCAGGTGAGGTTTTGAAATATGTGGAGAGAATGTGGATCCAGGAATCCGCGGTCTCATTGTTTATCTGACCAAAAAACCTGGGTAATTGAAAATGGGTGTCTAGAAATATGCTTACTGGAGGTCTTCATTGTTGCAAATGAATCAATTCCTAAAGAGCCAATGCCAAATCGACCAATGGGATTGATATGTATGCATTGGAGTCGTCGCTAGAGGCTTTGCGTCGAGGATAAATTGGTGGTAGTCTAGAGTAGACCCTAAGGAGGGTGTGATAGAAACCCAACAAAGGGTGAAAGGCACATTTTGAGTAGAAACGTGCTACTAAACAAAAGATCCCCCGAAAAAAAATAAAAAATTGACTAGATGAAGTTTTAGTCCAAAGGATAGAACACACTCTCATGCCAATTGATATGAGTGTGAGGGGAGAATTTTTAGAATATAGGGAAACATGTTGGATGGAGGGTGCATCACAAGAAGAGTGAAAGGTGAATTAGCAAGGGAGAGGGGTGTATCTCTTGGGAAATGCGCGTTCTAGTGTATCCAATGGAGGGAGTCATGTACTAGACTAGGAGAATGGGAATATAGAAACAATAAGAAGAAGGGGATGACATTGTTTCTAGATATGTACATAACATGCCTTGCTTCCACTAATCTATGTTGCCAACCCTAGGAAAAAAAAGAGGATTCATTGTTGATTCTGGTCTATGCTGTCAATTAGAGAAAAAAGTAGAGGAAACCTTGTTTTATTTTATGAGCACAATAAAATGATGCAACACGAGTTCCTTTGGTGTTCCTTCACTCACTCAATCCTCACCTAACAACAAACCATGAATTACAAGATGATTCTCTCACTCCTCTCAACAAAAACAAAAATGCAAAAAATATCACACAATAAAAATGAATAATGCATGATTCCCAAAACTTCATAATTGTATTAGATGGTCTTTTCCCTTCTTAAACATTCAATATGATTTTGTACAATTGGTTCATGCCTATTTTCTTCTGCAATTCTCTGCGCATTTGGATTCACAAGAGAAGTTTCCCATAGATTTTTAGGACACAACTAACTCTACTCTAAAATAGACATTTCCATTATTTACTTATACTAGGAAATGATTTATTACAATAATGGACTAACTGATACTACATTGACAACTATTAGAGACCTCACATAGCAATACTTCTACTTTTATCCTTGCTTGCTATAGACGACTTGTACTTTGTTGTGCACTCTGATGCAGGAGCATCTCTCCATGTCAGCTAGCCAGCCCACACATTCAATGGGAAGAGGCACAACCTCATTTCAAATTTGAAATTGAATGTAATTAATGTTGTAGGTTGTTGAGCCATGGAGTCGTGCCTTTGCATAGGCATTAGAGTAGATAGCCTTGAATGTTTGTAAGGTTGAGATCTAGATCTGATTCTGGACTAGAAAACCCATTCAATGTAATTGAATAGGGTAGGTGAGTTTGGAGGGAAGAGCTCAAAGAGCCCTCTCATGTAAAAGATCGTGAGATATTATTTGTATTAGGAATGATTATCAGAGAGAGATCAGAGAAGAAGAGAGAGTGGAGAAGGAGCCGATACTTTGTTACAGTCCATGCTCAGAACACCTTTGTAAAGAGGCATTTTCATTAATACAAAATAGAGCAGTTTTTCCTGCATATTGTCTATTTTGAATGAATGTCTTTGAGTGTTCAATGTATGTTGTAGATGTATGTTAGGTATGCATTTGAAACGGTTTTTTGATTTCAGAGTTAGAGGTCTTTGAGGCTTCACATCAGGAGGGTGTGACAGAACATTGTGGGTTCTGATAGCCATGCACAGAGGGTGCATTTCTGAATTTTGCGGGCTCAGACAAAGGAGTGCCAAGAGGGCACATCAACTGAAATCATCAACTCAGAGGAAAACCTCAAGGTTGTTGAATACCTTGGAAGTAAGGCTGTGTATGAGAGACACAGTTGTAGACAGAATCTCTGAGGAGTTCTGTAAAGCTCTTCCATGAGGGCATTGAGCACATGTGCAAGAGTGCACAAAAGAAATCTATTGTGAGTTCAGAAAAAGACATGATCTCTGAGGAGTTTTGTACAGCTCTTCGAGGAGGGCATTGAGCATATGCATAGGTTGTATTGAATAAGAAATCTATTGTGAGTTCAACAGAAGTTAGAATCACTGAAGATTCTAGACACTCTGCCAGGAGGGAATTGATTAGGTGCTAGAGAGCATAGGAAGAACTCTTTGATTTCTAGATTTGAAGAAGAGTCCAAGGAGAAGGATCTTCATAGGGTTGCTGAACACCCTGAAGACTCAACAATAGGTTGCTTGAGCGAAGGATTTCGAAGAGGGCATCATAAATTCTCCATCTGAAGGAGAAGGAAAAAAGGACCAAGTTCCTTAGAAGTCTGAGTAACAGAAAAACTCAAAAGAGATAGCACTGAGTTAGCATGCAAATACACTACAAGGAGTGCATAAGTAGAAGAATCATTTGAGGATTCGATAGGAGAAGCTCAGGAGGAACAACATCATTGAAAATGCAGACAAAACACAAAGTTGAAAAGCTCGCAGAAGCAAGGCAAAGGTCGAGGCCTTTAGCACTTGAAAAATCTTCCAAGTATCGGAAGAAAGCACATGCTCAGGAAGGAGCATAGTTACCATCAAATTAGCCAAGGATATCTCCATGTCTAGAAAGCAGTGTAGGAGGAATGCATAGGAAGACAAAGTATGAACCGTTAGATCTTGAGAAAACACCCGACAGTTGTTGGACCTGTCAAGAGATACATGAGGGTTAAGCCTTCATGAACAACAGAGGAGGAAATTCTCAAAATAGTTGAGTTACCAATATTTCAGACATCAGGATTTTGGACTTCAGGATTTCGGAGGTCTCGAGGACAAGAAGTCAGGACACTCCACGACGAAAGCCCCAAAATAGTGAAAGGATCGCAGCCATCCATTGGAAGGAGGACACATGTCATGATATCACTGACTTTGGGGATTCAAACATCGAGAAATAGAAGAGGGAAGCCTTTTTACTTCGCACCTGGCGAAGTCCCGAAATGATCTAGACCATCCATCCGTGGGGGACACGTGGCAGAGATCGAGAGTCCATCCGTATTTTGGATACCAGGGATTCGAGTTGATAGGGATTTGTGTCACTAGAGGACACAAGTTGAAAAATCGCAAAATGAAGAGGACCATCCATCTGAGGGAGGACACATGGTAGTAATCCAAGATTTTGGGAAAAATCCTGAAAGGAAGAGTCCATCGGGATTTTAGAAATTGGGAATTCGGGAGTCCTGTTGACAAGAGGTAGGGCTCTCGTATTGATAAGTCCCAAAGGGAATAATACTGCAGCCTTATGAGAAGTGGTCATATGGGCCAAAGCATAGCCCAAGGGGCTAATTGTTGATTAAAGCCTTTTCGACATTTTGTCATTTCGGAGATCGGGAAGTCGTAGAGCCAAGGACTCAAGAGATCGGGACACCAAGGTTTCCAAAACGTGAATTTTCCTGTTCGAGGGAAAAATCCATAGATGTGTACAGAGGTCGTGGCCGAGAACAGAAGGACCTGTGGATCGAAAATTGAGATTCCAGCAGGGAATCAAAAGAGCCGCTTCGACTCAAGGGGAAGTTGATTGAACGATCCTGTGAGCGGACTTCTTCCCAAGGGTCTGTGTCATGCTCTTTAAGGAAGGTTTTTTTCCGTCCTTATTAGACCAAATAATCTTAGGCACACACTTAGGATAATGAATATATATTGTCATCATAACAGAAAACCCAACCACATTGTTAGTTGATTGAACATTATAAATTCAACTTGGAGTTGATTCTACAATGGAAATATGACTAGATATCAATGGAAACTCCTTTGTCAATTTATAATATGGGATATTCATTCCATAGTTTATAAAAGTCGATCCAAAGCTAAGGCTAGTCAATTCTTAAGTCTGCAATTCTTTGACTAAATCACTTCCAAGAATTGAAAAATAAGATGTTAGTAGGGAATCACCTGAACTATTCTCATCAAAGATAAGATATTGTCAACACATAACTTCTTGTTTGATTATATCAAACAATCCATAGGATTTTGACTCTTGAGAATAACTTACAATGATGCATTAATGACTCATGGGGTCCAAATGAATTTTATTTCCTAATTCAAATACGATCCCAAGACACACATTTAAATGTTCTTAGATGTCTAGGTTTTTTTCCACTGTATTTCTCGAGCGGAGTAACATCCCATGATACTCTAGTAAGAACTAGTGGAACGCCCCCTAGTAACATAATGAGGGACTAAGGGCCTATTAAATTTAATGATAGGTTAGATATTGTGGCCATATAATTTAATGTGGACTAGGTCCACTATGTTATTTATTATTAAATAAGGCCCACTAGGTAGTTATCATTCAATAAATGTAATATGACCCAATCATTAATGCATGGGCCACTAAAGGTTAGGGTTAGGGTTCAGTAGGTAATTTTAAATAATGATGGAGTCCTCCTTATGGAAGAGAAAAAATATGGTTAATATATTGGTGAATTTTTCATTTTTATTCCCCCTAGTAAAGGCACACAAATGGGATTTTATCCTTCCATAAAGTAATTATGGTATGGTGTTACCTTACCTTAACAATTTTTAATTGAAAGTATTGGATATTTCCTTACATATTCTTATATATCTTGTTTGTTAATCGTATTTATCACTAAGGATTATAAAAAGTGGTGTTAGAGCACTTTCATGGGTAAGGGATAAGAATTTTATTTATTTATTTATTTTAAATTTTAATTTTTTTTGCAAATTTTCTTGTGGTATGTTTTTTCCTTGGCCTATTAACTAGATTGTAGTTCGAAAAATTACATTTCAAGTAGAGTAATTGTTTCATTTTAGAATTTGGGTTACAATAAATATTTTTAGAAATATCATTGAATTTACAACTATTTTAGATTGGGCCTCAAAACATTCACATAAAAATTATTCGAGTGCACTTTCCTCGTTGTTTATGAACGTGATTGAAAACCCAACATAACTAGACACAAATAAACAATGAAATTTTTGGATTGGAGTCATAATAGAAAATTTGATCAATATTGATAATGTTATGACCTTTTTAAAACCATAGCCTCAAAACCCTATTGTTACCAAAGAATTATAATGTTCAAAAAATTAGGGAGGAATAGGAGGCAATGATTAGAAACAAGAATGAGGACGGGAATAAAAAATATGGTGAACATGATCAACAATGTAAAAAATATTCAAGAGGAATTTTAAAATATTAAAGATGAAATTGTCTCATGTTTCATCGATAGAGAATATATAAGATAATTATGGGTATGGTATGATTTATAAGAAGATTGTGAAGAATGGTATATCGACATTATTAACTTATGTAAAGCCTACTTTATCTTCTCTTTGATGAATATGCTTGTCTCTTTGATGAATGAATATGCTTGTCCATATGAAGAAAAAATCATTATAGGAAGTCATGAGTAGGTTATGACTATCAATTTTCAATTTGAAAATTCTCCAATGATAGTGTTCCCTCCAAATCCACAACCACCTTGTTGTACCTATACATATGATCTTTTCATTTTGGATGGTATTAATATTTTGGTGGAGATATATTTGGATCCATATAATCATGGTGATCATATTAATAAAATCCCTTATCAATTCATAAGTTTCATGTGTCATTAGTGGGGAGATAGACTACACATGTACATGGCACTTGATATTATGAACACAATTCTTGGACTACTTCACTCTTAGAATTGAGGACCATGCTAGTACTTGGGACCTATGCTTATGGATTCATTTATTGGAAGACTTATTTCTTATCATGGAGGCCAAGACCTATACATCAGACCATTCCTTAATGATGTACATCATAGGTACAAGCATTTAGGTAAATACTCTTTAGAGGGGGATTCAATGGCGAGATCCCCTAGTGATGTAATGAGGGCCTAATATCCCATTAGAGTTAATCATAGGATATTTATTGTGTACATTTTATGTTATGGGACATATATTTATATAATTAAAATATATATATTATATATAATTAAAATATATGTATTATGTATAATTAAAATGTATACTAATTATATATAATAAAGCAAAACCCAAATAAAAACTAACATTTCAAATTAATCTGCACACGTGGAGACCATATTTGAGCCCCGTGAAAGGGAGACGAGAACCCTCGATGCATTGGAGATTATATTGGAGACTGAGAGGGAGGAGAGAACCCCCTATGAAATGAATACCATATTGGAGAGAACCCTCGACTATTAACCCTCAGGAAATGTGATAGTTCAGCCCAACAAGGAGACAAGGAGGCCCTACACCACACAACAGAGGAGACCCAACCACCCTTAGAAGAGACATAGATTCTTAGGGGATCACCAACAATGGTGGAAAAATCAATATGTTTCTTCTAGAAGTCTAAATATGTTGTAGAGAACTCCCAATGACCGGATTTGAATTGCGTTTCTGATTTATGGGATTATATGGATGGATTTAAATTGGGTTTTCAATTTGAATTGGGTTTTAGATTTGAATTGGATTTTTGAATATAAATTTCATTCTATGTAACATTAACCTAAATAACAATGTCTCAATTTGTTATCAAACCTATATGGCCACCGATGAAAGAACTAAACAGATAGCACTTAACCATATTGTCTCATTTGAACCACCAAAGTAGTGTATACAGTAAGAGCATGTCCTACACACTATACACAGAAGTACCATAGAATATATCTAGTTTCTTATTCAAATGAAAAACTTAGCTTTATGTAAAATAAAAAGGAATAAAGAATCCATTACTTGATTGTTTAATATCATCCTTCCACAAATAGGTGAAATATGTACCAATGATTTCCCATATGTCAACGAAAGTGAATGGTTTATTTTTTTTACTCGATTTTAAATGAACCTTTGCATATGCTTCTACACCTTTCCCAGTAATGAGTTGAACTTTTTGTTGGATTTTGGATGAATCTCTAACTAGACAACAATAACTTCAGTGACCACCTTTTATTTTCCACCTTATGTTACACTTTATAAAGTTTAAGTTCTTGTGAATTTTTTTCATTGACATCTCACAATATTGTCAATCGATCCACATAGTAATAAATAAATAAATTATTTCTTTGCTTGAAACTTCTTTCTCTTTCCCATAGTTAGTTTTCATCGAAGTTGAAATTCTTGTATTTCATTTTCCTCTTGCATGGTTTAAAGAGGCGAGTCAAAACTCCATCAGTTTCACACGACCACTCCTTGGAGTAACAACAATGTTTGTAGAGGAAAGTACTCTATTACCACTTTTAAGGTACCAGATGTATTGCAATCATTATTGAGACAAAACTTTCTCATGCCTTCTACTATTATTTATACTAATTATATGTTCCAAAGAACATTCTAGAGGAAGATCTTTCTAGAAGTGAAATATTATATTAATTCTTCTTACATTAGACTTGTTCACATTATTAAATATGCCTTATTAACTAATATCATCCTTTCTTACATGGAAAATATGTTATTCTACTTATATGATGGGTTAGGGAGGTAAAGTCCCTAACAACTAGCCTAACTTACCTAAGATATGTTATCCTATCTAGCTAATATTATCCTAACATAACCTTTCCCAATATAACCTAACCTAACATATCCCAACCTAGTGTAAACTAACCTATCCTAGCCCAGCCTATCATACCCTAACCTAACCTAACCTGATTTTCCTTGCCTTATCTTACCCTAAACTACCCTTTCCTACTTTACACTAGGCTAGTTTAGGTTTAGCATAATATATCCTATCATACTATTTCCCACCCAATGATATCCTAGTGATAAACTACTCTAGCTAATCCTATCCTATCCCAATGTATCCTACCCTACCCTAGCCTCAACTTCCCTAACTTAACCTAGGCTAGCCTATCCTAGTTTAACCTAACCTAACCTAGTATAACCTATCCTAGCTTAGTCCAATCCAAGTGTAGTGTATCCTCACCTACTTATCCTAACCTATCCTAACTTAAACTACCTTAAACCTACTTAAATTAAATTACCCTACCTTACCCTAGAATACCCTACACTAACACACCCTAACCTAATATACCCTAGAATACCCTAACCTATCCCAACCTAGATACCTAAACCTAAGCTAACCAAACCAATCCAAAATGAACCTATAGTAGCCTAGCCTAGCCTAGCCAAGGAAACCAACCCTGACCTATCCCACTCCATCCTAACCCTTCCCTTACCTAACTAAGCATATTTTTAAATACCATCACCTAACCTAAACTAGCTTATAATATAATAATCTAAAATAACCTTCCTTCATCCCACGCTTAACCTAAATATCCCAGCATAGCCCACCAAAACATACCCTATCCTAACCTGCCCTAATCTACCCTAGCTTGATATATTGTAAACTAGCCTAACATAACCTATAATATCCTCGACACTTAGCCCTATCTTAACCCATACTAACATAGCTTATCCTAGCCTAATAAATCTTGAATTATCGCAACATAACTCACCATAACCTAAACTAACATGACCTAGTATAACCTAGCCTATATGATCCTATATGATATTAGTCTAGCATAGCCTAGCCGAGGTTAAATTAACCTATTTTAGCTTAGGTTGGGATAAGTTGGCCTAGACTTAGCCTTCAATAGCCTAATCGACCCTAACCTATCCTACCCTAACCTTATTTAAAACTAATCCTAGCCTACCCTAACTTAGTCTACTCTATCCTAGGCTATCCTAACTTAGCCTAACCTAAGATAGACTAGCTTAGCCCATATTTTCCTATCTTAGCCTACCTTCCTAATCCTATTATGCGCTACCCTAAAAAAATCCTATCTTAGCCCATCATAGCCTAGGCTAACCTATTCAACCATAACATATAATGTGAAAAAAAAATCCAAAGTTGAAGTAGTCCGTTAGAGGTTATCATGTTTTTTCAGGTTTGATTTTGAATTTTATTTTAAAGGATATCATGCATTTTTTGTTTTGATTTTGAATTTAACGTATACATAATGATGTTAAAGGCTATCATGCTTTTCCTTTTATGATTTCGAATTTAACGGATAGATAATTTATTCTTTTGACTCATCCCCAAAGGTTCACTTTATTCATGCATTTGAAGCATCTTCGTTTAGTGATTATCATGTTTTTTGAGTTTTCTCTCGCTTAGTGATCATCATGTCTTTGAGTTTATATATATACATATATACATATATATATATTGACAATATAATATCTAGTACCATTTCCATTTAATAATTTTGATTATCATATTTTTTGAGTTTTGATTTAGAAATAAATATATATATATTTTTTTTTTTGACCGAGTAGTGATATGATTTAGTACCATTTCCTTTCATTTCATAATTCTATTTCAGATTTTTTATTTTGAGTATATAGAATTGGAGTAATGATATGATTTAGCACAATTACATTTCGTTTCATAATTTTGTTTTAGTTTTTATTTTTATTTTGAGTATATAGAATTGGAGGCTTTTTTAAGGTAATATTATAGAAGAGAATTTTCACATATTTAAAATTAGATGGATTTATGTTTTTACATATTTATTGATTTGTATTTATTTTTATTTTCAACATTTTCTCTTATATTGTAATTGTTTAAAATATATCTATTTTTTTGTTTGAAAATATTTATGGTAGAAGATTATAACCACAATGAATGTTTTTTTAGCAATTAAATAAAGATAAGCATATTTATTAAAATATATAGCAGTATTCTAAACTCTTTGTTCTATGAAAGAACTTTATTTTATCCAAAATATCAATATTTCTAATTAGGAGTGTGCAATATGTCAATGATTGATATGTGAGTTGTTAATGTATGTGTATATTTAAAAATTCTTTGATCATGCTAATGTTTTCCAACCATTGTTTAATATGCAATGACACCTACATGTTTTAATGAAATCACCATGAATAGAGTAGATCATGAGATACAACAAATATGGTAAAAAACACAAATATGGTAAAAACTCATATCCAATACTGACACACACACACACACACACGTATATATATATATATATTAGGCCTACAAAGAAGTAGAGGACCATCAATGGTTCTTTAACCATTCCTTTAAACAATTTTTATTTAAATGTTAAGTAATCCACTTAACATATTCATTCACTTAATTAATCCATGTAGCATTATCCAACATAAAGGAAATTGAAAGTGAAATTAGCATTATAAAACATAAAAGAAATTGAAATTTCAATGCAAACTAAGCACAACAAATCTTGTGGTTCTAGGAAGTCTAGTGACTTTTTGATTTCCTTGAGACTGTTATATTGAAAACATCATGATCTTTCAGATAAAATGAACACACACATGCGACCATAAATCCATGTGCACACCTGATGTTCACATTAATAATTAAAAGCATCAACAAATGTGAGTAAAGGAAGAAGTAAAATGATTGTAAATAAAGAACACAAATAATTCAAATGTAAATAAAGAACACAGAATTCAAATATAAATTAAAAAAATTCAAATATAGATTAAAAGAATTCAAATATATAATATATATTAAAAGAAGGAAATTAACTATCTGAATTGAAATAACTACAAGTCTAATTACTCAAACAAATATATAAACTACAAATATGAACTATAACTTAAAAAAATGAAATGTGGAGGGGGGCCTACCTCTTCTATCACACTCTACAAATGTTTACACTCTCTTCAAAACAAGAATTACAACCAAATAACTGTCTATCCAATCCATCCAACCATGTCTTACAATGTTGGTGGCTACAATATTTATAATTTCATGCTTCAAACCATAAAAGGAAATTGTTACAACCATAGAATCACCCAAAGAAGATCGCCTTGTTTGGTATTTTGCTGAGTTAATACAAGAGTAATTGAATTTGTTTTGCTCGTTGTTGAAGGATTTTCATTTTTCATTGAAAATTGGTGTGAATATGTACGCATCGATGTAGGGAATCTGTTTCAAAAAATCACATAAGTTTTTTGGGAAAATAGAGTGAGCTGACCATATCATTTTCTTGAAATTATCACCTTGTTGGAGAGTTGTTGGGTTGGTTTGACCAACATGGGATCATGAAGAGAAAGTCCCCAACAAAACCCATATCTGAAATATTTCTCTCACCCCGAACATGGAGGTTATACAAAAGAATTTGGGCAAATCATTTTAAAAAAAAAGAATCTCATTTTTGGAAAAAACATGGAAAATTAGCCCATGAGAGAAATTTAGCCCCTAAAATCATCCCTGATCATAATGTGTAGACTTAGTTTCCTTGTATGACATGATTGTTTCTTGCCTTCTTTTTTAGAAAGATTTTTTTTAAGATGCATTTTTTCCTTTTTTTTATCTGGTAAGGAAAGGAGGAACAAATATTAAGGATCTAAATCGTTTTTTTGTTCCCATGATGGATACAAGACAAGGAAAATTGCAATAGTTCTTCTACTTTATGTACATTATAAGTCTTACAATATAATCCTAGGTTGAAAAGGTCTATCTTACCCTAGGGTTAGTTCAAAGTTTTAATGTTTCTAAAGGAAAAAGAGAAATGGTGGATGGAAATATTAATGAAGGGAAGTTAGGTGGAATGTAAAAGGAATAAGGAAGTTAAATTTTAAGGGAACAGAGCTTCAATAGTTCAATGTGCATGAATTCCAGGTAAGATGATTGCATAGGAATAAAAATTGTTTATCCAATTACCTTTGTGGGTACATAAGGATTTGAGAGAGACACACTAAATATTTTGATGCATGAAAAAGGAATCTATTGAAGGTTACTGAAGGGAAAATTGATAATTATGGTAGCAAGGAGTGAATGTACTACTAGAAATTTCAAAATAATGGTTTGGTGTAGGAAACATTGTATATTCTCTGAATTTCTGAAATAATGTTGCTAGTACCGAATTATGAACTCTCAAGAGGAGGAGTTGATCCCTTGATGAATGTAAACACTACTACTTATTGAAAAATTTGCGACAAGTAGCCTTGGTCGCAAAATTGAAGATAAAGAGTTGAATTTTTAATTTTTTTTATAAATCCAGTCTACGTTCATTGCTCTTGAGATGAAAGTCTCAAGAGAAAAGAATGTGAAGATAGTGAACTCCCATCACTCTTGCAATGACCTCTGGTTATCATCACAAGGGAGAAGATCCAGTGATGACCATTACATTGTTCAAACAAACCAACTATTTGACAAAGTCAACACTGACTTGGTCAACTTTCATCGCAAGAGCGATGATCCAATGATGATCCTTTCTACTCACCTCCATCAATGACCTCTTCCTAGTGCCAAAATGTAACCTAAAGGAGTGAGGTCCATATGAACTAGGTTTTTGTTTTTGCGAAAGTGAAATTAAAGTGAATTGTTTAATATTACTTTGTAAAAGAGGCAATGTTAGGGTTGTTGACCCATAGTCTTGCGGTTTACTGTTAATTATGTGTAAAAACTATCTTAGTGACATTTTATATAAACAATAGATCATACGATCTCATTTTAACATAACTCTCCATTTTGAGAGGCTCTTGGACTGAAATTTTCACTCTCTTTATCTATTTCTCCCTCGTATTTTTTTTTATGCTATGTATTGGATTATTGGTTGATGGAAGTGATGCACTAGACTTGGAAGTATTATATATATCTTTTATGGTGGTTTGTCTTAGCATTTTTCTTGAATTTGTAAGGTTTTTACATTATTGCTATCATACATTTTCAAAGTCAAGGTTATTTTCTAGAGATAGGTGGGAATTATAAGGGAATACACCCCCACCTTAGTCTCCATCACTTTATTCTTACAAGTTGTTGGTTTAACAAGGGTTTTCGAAGAGAAGTATAAGGTCATACACCCTCTTAGCCTAAACTCTATCTAGAGATACTTGTCTTGGGGAGTAAGACGATTTACACCCCCAAGGAGGCAGTACCTATATCTCTTTGTTTTCTTGAATCCATTCACCCATTTTTCAAAGGCACTAGTCATTTACTTATTACATTGGAGAAATAAATTGTCGTCTCGGTAAACATTAAATTTTCAAGTTCTAAAGTTCTCTCTTTGGGATAGTGATATCGATTCCTTAGGGATTCTTTCACCCTTAGGGTGTCCCATTTCAATCACAATTTCTTGTAAAAATAACCTATATCCATTAGGTTTGCACTAACCCTAGCCTACTAACCTCATTTTCTCCTAAACTAACCCTAGACTAGGCCTAAAAAAATTCCCTTGCCCACTACTAACCTAGTCGTAGATTTTAAGCTAATTATGAGTGAATTTTGTTGGATAAAATTTCTAATATAGGGATTGGTTTGATACAGACATAAGGTTGTTAAATTCACTTCATAAAACCTAATCTAAAGTCACTCTTAACTTGTGCTTTCATCGTAAAACTTGCTAAAAGTTTGCTAACTTGTTCTACTAGGTTTAAGGCATTTTTCGGTGTCTTCTTTGAGGATTTTGGAGATTCATTTTACTGTTGTAATAAAAAAATTGGTGAAGCCATAAGGATTCCAAAAATACTTCTACATACAATCTTTATGAAAACCACAACTAATTTCTAAAGATTCATGCTATAAATTGTGATGTTTCTCTAGTCATTATCTACTTTTTTCAAGCATATGTCACTTGAATTTATGCAATATTTTAAGAAGCTATGATACTTATTTAATGCTAAGATATATTTTTATTTATTGTTGTAAATTAGGGAGAAAAATATTATCTTTTTGATAAAAACTAACATACATCATTGCAAGTCCGCAGGGGTGTAGACCGATTGGCAAGTGCCGTGTAAATGGAAGGAACTATGTAAAATGAGGTCTCAAGGTCGATTCTCACCCCGATTTACTCGGAGGGCGTGCTTGCGGGCTGTGCGTTTCTCCCTAGGGGTTATAAAGCAGCCGGCTAGATTCGACCCCGTGTCACGTGAGTACGATACTGCCGTTGTTACCGATT
>SNQJ01S0000926.1:278790-310399 GCA_010110895.2 Picea sitchensis
GTACATACAAGTCTTGTGCATGTACTAATAATCAATAACTATCACCCTTATAGTATTTTATGTATGCATCCAATCCAATCAACAAGACTAGTCTTTTATAAAAGACAATAAACCAATCAAATGTTTGCGAAATCCTTTAATTAAAATTATCGAGTTCAACAATTTTATTTAGACAACTATGGTTTAGTTATGTAATTATGAATATTCATATATACACATTTTCTTTTTAGAAGGGAAAACATTAAATTTCACCATCACACAAATATCCATACTTTCTCAACTATTTTTACTCATCCTTCCTCCCCAACTTACTTCCATCTCCATTCCTATCCTTCCTCTGTTGGAATACCTTAGAGCGTCAACTATATTGACCTACCTCCAAATAGAACCCGTAAGAGGAAGTGCCACTATCTCGACCAAGCTTCCCCAACAGGCAACTGACAGTCATCATCACATGTCTTAGGGAGTGTGAGCTAACACTATCCTCCCATGACTTCAGGTTTCAAAGGATACATGGTGGGAAATGCCTCCACCCCTCCTAATCATAACTAGGGTCCACACCGTACAATGGAATATACAGTGGCACCGTGTTGCTGGGGTTTTTTTCTTCATTTATTTTATTTTGGGCAGTCTCACCACCTGAAATCCTACACTAGTCCACATATCATAGCAATGCATCCAAACCAACAGAATTTCACATACAAATATTGATACCATAATGTTTCTTGGCTAGTCGTCATGATATCCACTTTCATCATCCTTATCCATTGGCTATTTCATATCCCATAACCTGCAGATTAGTCTGTAAGACAAACCCATACATTTCTATGCACTATCATCATGTAATTGCATACAATCATCATTTCAATTTGGTATCCTTGTACCAACAACTTAACATCAAAGTTTTCAGGTTAGAAATAGATCTTCTAATGTCCTATAATTCAATTTCGACAACCATTCATAAAATTATCATTTATCAACTAGATTGCATCATATCCAACATCATCAATAACATTTAAATATTCATAAAATTTACATTCATAGTGTGGATCACAATATATTCATCATCATCAATAACATTTAAACATTCATAAAAATTCCATTCACATAGTAGATCACATTATATTCATCATCATTAATAACATTTAAACATTCATAATGGTTCATATGTCTTAAAAGTTTAAGTGTATCATTTAATAGTTTCATTGTGACTAGAAAATAAAGTATATAGGCCTCAGGTAATCGTGGTTGTGTAAGTCAAAAGGTGGTGTTACATACACCCCACCTTCGAGAAACATATTCTCGAGGTGGTGAAAAAAGTGATGGATAGTCTCATCGTAGTGTCTCGGTGTCTTCCCAAGTACCAGATCCTAGACTATACTTGTCCCATTGGACCTTAACTTGGCCTACCAGACGGTTCCTGAGCTGTCGAACTCAACAGTCCAATATGAGTAATGGTTCTACCGTGAGAGTTCCCATATCCGATACCTACAATTCCTTCCAATTTAGTTTATGTGATTCGTCAGCATCATAACGACGTAAAACAAATACATGAAATACATTATGAGTTTTATGCAAGTGGGGTGGCAGTACGAGACGATAGGCAATGGGTCCAATTTTCTCTTGGATTCTAAACAGTCCTATAAATCGAGGTGACAACTTTGTCCCCTTCCTAAACCGTATGGTACTCTTATTAGGCCTGATACAAATGAAAATCTAGTCTGCAACTTCATAACTTCGGTCGGTCATGTGTGCATCCGCATAACTTTTCCGCCTATCCTATGCTTCCTTTAGTCTTTGCATAATCTGAATCACCTATTCCTCCATCTCTTGAATCAATTCTGGCCCAAATGTTACTCAGTCTTCTATTCTATCCCAACTCAACAACGTTCTGCATGACCTTCCATACAGATCTTCCTAGGGTGGCATTCCAATGGAGCTATGAAAACTATTATTGTAGGCAAACTCTACCAAAGGTAGGTACTTCTAACACTGGGTTTGATTATCCATGAAATACATCCTGAGCATGTCTTCCATGACTTCATTTACTCTCTCTCTTTTCCCATCTGTTTCAGGATGATAAGCTATGCTTAAGTTCAACTGGGTCCCCAACGTTGATTGCAAACTTGTCCAAAACCTAGAAGTGAATCTGGAGTCCCTATTTGAAATGATCTTCTTAGGTATCTCATGCAAATGGATAACCTCATTTAAAAACACACGTGCCACATCAGTGACATCGTAAGTGTATCTAACTGGAATAAAATGATTACTCTTGGTTAACTTATCCACTATCACAAGAATGGCATTATGTCTATGAGATGTGAGGAGAAACCCCACAACAAAATCCATAGAAATGACTTCCCATTTGGACATAGGAACATCATGTGGTTGTAGGAGGCCTGCCGGGTGATGGTGGTCGGCTTTCACTTGTTGACATTCTAGGCATTTGGTGATGAAATGGATTACACCATGCTTCATTCCTACACAAAAGAAGAGCTTCCTCATGTCTGCGTACATCTTCTTCACACTCAGATGCGCACAATAAATTTCTCTATGGGATTCCTTCAGTATGATGTTTCGAATATCCCCATTCTCAAGGATGTACATCCTTCCTCGATATCTCAATAGTCTATCTGCTTCCATAATATATCCTTCATACTTTGGATCTAACTTCCTCCTACTCTGGAGGTTTGAAGTAACCTTTAAATACCAACCGTCTCCTTGGAGTTGTGTCAACACATGTTCCATTAGATCGACCTTTAAGGGTACCAAGGAGAAGATATGTGGTATCCTACTCAAGGCATCTACGACCACATTTTCATTTCCCTTGATGTATGAAATACCAAAATCATACTCACTCATAAACTCACTCCATCGCCTTTGCCTGGAATTTAGATCTTTTTGAGTGAAGAGATGTTTTAAACTTTGAAGGTCCATTTTGAGCTCAAAGTTTCGCCCTATAAGATAGTGCCTCCAAAGTTTCAGAGCTAGCATTACAACTGCCAACTCTAAATCATGATTCACATATAGCTCTTCGTGTTTCCTCAACTTTCTTGATGCATAAGCTATCACTCCTAAATCCTACATTAGCATGGCCCCCAACCCTTTCTTCGAGGCATCCGTACAGATGGTAAATTCCTTTTCCATATATGACACTCGTAGAATTGGGGCACTAGTTAGTAACCTCTTAAGCTCAATAAATGCACTATCACATTCTTTTGTCCATTCATACCTGTCCCCCTTGCGTTGCAAAGTGGTGATGGGTTTCACTATTTTTTAGAGTCCTTCCACAAATATATGATAATAACCTGCTAGCCCCATGAAGCTTCTCACCTCATGGGCATTCTTCGATACTGGCCACTCCATAATGGCCTTTACCTTTTCTGGGTCCACAGAGATTCCTTCGCCGGAAATGATATGACCTAAATAGTGGATCTCTTTCTAGAAGAAGGAACATTTCGACAAAATCCCATACAATTTGTTCTCCCTAAGGTAGGACAACACTTATCGTAAGTGTTCCTCATGTTCTCTTTCATTCTTGGAATAGATGAGGATGCCATATAGGAAGAATTGTACAAAACAGTCTGAGTATTTCCAAAATACGTCGTTTATGAGGCTCATGAATACTACTGGCGCATTGGTCAATCCAAAATGTACTACAACAAACTTGTAATGTCCAAACCGAGTTCGAAAGGCGGTTTTTGGGATGCCGCCTTCCTTAATCCTTACCTGATGATACCTTGATCGCAAATGAATCTTTGAGAATACCACTCCTCCTTTCATCTAATCAAAGAGGTCATATATTTGTGGCATCAAGTACCTATTTTTCACTGAAGCATATTTCAGGTCCCTATAGTCTATACACATTCGTAAGGATCCATCCTTCTTCTTTACAAAAAATATTGGTGCGCCCCAAGGTGAGACATTTTGCCTTATTAGCCCTAAGTCTAGTAACTCTTTCAACTACATTTGCAACTCACAAATTTCCAGTGCTGTCATCCAATACATAGTTTTGGGAATTAGTCTTTCACTAGGTTTTAGCTCAACAGTAAAATCAAGCTCCCTCTTAGAAGGTAACCCTGGTAACTCGTTCATAAAAACATCCTTAAATTCTGACAATATCGGGTAGTGATTCAATGAGGGTCCCTTGCTTTCGTTTACTGCTTCCACTACATAAAGTCGACACCCTTTTCTCAAGCATCACTTAACTTTCATAGTTGAGATAAAGCGTAATGACACCTTTCTCCGTACACCCTGGATCTCTACTAGTCTTCCCTCATCATCAACACAAAGCACCCTCTTTATGAAATAATATACGAAATCTCGGTGAGCTGCTAACCAATCCATTCCAATGATTAGGTCATATGCCCCAAGATCAGTGACATTTACCTTCAACCTGGTAGTACACACTCCCAGGTCTACTATACAATTATCAATACTAGGTCCTACAACTCGTTTTTCCCCCAAAGCCATCTCGACTTGTTTCAAGTCATCATGCTCGTAGGATACCAACCCACTCTTTTCTAATGTAGAAGGTGAAATGAAACTATCTGTATCACCAGAATCAAATAAAATATTAATGTTGATATGATTTAGCGTACCTTATGAATCCATCACCGTGGATTGATGCTTGGCCTGGCGATTATTAACCGCTGCGTAAATCTGGTGGCTACTACTTGCTCTTCCCATCAGGGCCTTTCCTTCTCTATGCATGAATCCAGACTGTAACTCTAGGCAGTCATGCTGGTAATGGGGTCCTCCGCAGCCCGAATAGGTAACACGAGATTGAACCTGAGAACTGTTATGTGACTGTCTCTGAAATGAGTTCCCTCCCCTAGAAACCCTGCCCCTACTAGTTGTTCCATGATATGGCCTCGGACCTGTCTGTGTCGTTGGTGATGAACAAGATGTTACACTCACTTCCATTGAAATCACTGCGGTTACTGTCCTTGGTACGAATCTGTTACCATATGGAGGTGGCCTTGAGCCCCCTCCCTTGGGAAATTTCCTAGGGGCCTTCCCCACAAATCCAAGATGATGCGGAATGGTCGGTCTTGTACCTTTGATTAAGTTCATGTGTTCCTCCACATAACACACATTTTCCATAGCTTTCACTATCGAATACAGTTTCCACATCCGCACCATAGGTCTTATCTTAGGGTTCAATCCATAGACAAAGCGCTCTGCCTGTCGTTGATTATTATCCATATACGAAACATATGTGACCAATTCCATAAATATGATCTCATATTCTTCTATAGTTTTGTTTCCCTATACTAAGGAATGAAATGCTTCTACTTGCTATTCCTCATAGTAAGCTGGTAGATATTTCCTTCAGATCCTCTCCTCGAAAAGTTCCTAAGATACTGTGTCCGGGGTAAGATGCAGTTGTCTTTCCAGGTTACCCCACCAGTTCAAGGCGCTATATTTCAACTAAAAAATCACTATCTTTGCCTTATAGTTGGATGCATAGTCCCTTAACACAAAACACCTTGTCATGCCTTCCAACCATGCTTTTGTGCATTCACTGGCGCGACCCCTGAAAGACTCCAGAAGTTTGATCTTCTCCAATTATTGAGTGATGTCTTTGGGTCGAGGTCCTCGCCCCGAATCCATTGATGCTTTTGGATTACCTATTCTAGATGGTGGGGGTTCCACTTAGGTCTCTACTGGTTGTTGCTCCTTTAAAGTCTCATTTCTGGCCTTCAACGAGCACAGTATGAGAGCTAGTTTGGGGGATCGTCGCAATAGCATTGGCAGTGTTGGCAGTGCCTGGGATGATACTCCCCTACCTCAATTCCCTCGAGTCCTAACCATCCTGTATGATTTAACCCTACCTCAATTCCCTCGAGTCCTAACCATCTTGTATGATTTACAGTTGTCAGGGTGAGTTCAAGTATGTTTCGAATTGGTGCTACTTAAACTAGAAGACAGGGTTAGGTGTAATATTCTTTTACTTGTCTGTAAACATACATTACTCTCTTTAGGGGATTGGCTAGGTTAGGGTTAAAGTGTCTAAGCTTGATTTATTCACCTAACAAAACTATTGACTCCCTTGCCCGGTAGCTACACTAGCCTTGCGCCATACTCGCCAATTCCTTTAGCTTACTTTCCTAGTGTGTATGTTGCCTCCTTCCTGCTTGTCCTAGTCTAAGTCCTTTAAACTTTTCACTTACAACTAAATAAGGTGACTTCCAACCTAAGGCTGATTATTTATTAAAGCTAATAATCTAGACTAACTTAATCAACAAAACCCAAGTTTCAATTGCCTTAATCAACGCATTTAGTAAGTCTAGTAAATTAATATTATTACTAGTATTAATTAATTAATCACTAATAATTAATCCTTCCAGTTAATTTAATTATTTTTTTTTCTTTCTCCAAGGCACATACATGGCACGTTGGTGTTTGGTTGTTTCGTAACGCTTAGGCAGTGGGTGGTCGTGGGTTCAAAACCCATAGACTTCAAAATATTTCAAAAAAAATAAATTTTTTTTATAGCTTAATTTATTAATATATATTTTTTAATCATTATATAGAAAATAATAAATAAATAAATTTAAACGAAAAATTTAAAAACAATTTTTTTTTTTTTTTTAAATTTATAAACATATATAAATTTAAACAATTAATATAAAAACAATAATTTTTTTTTTGAAATAACAAAGGGTGGGCATGCATGAAGCCCAGGTGCCACCCTCATTTCCTCAAGCTCTTCATACATAACCCTAAACTATTCCTTAACCCTAATTCCTCTTTTCCTCAATATTTCTTCTTGCGAGGTTTCTGGTTACGCGGTCGGCCACCATGGCCTTCTCTCATGGATTCTCCTCCTCATTTGTCAGGTGATGGCTTATGGCATTGGTAGCTAGTTTGTATTATGTGTGTTGTTTTTCATTAACTCATAGACTTGTATTTCCAGGGGTTTTTTCTTTTTTTTTGGTTCTGGACTATTTTGAACTGTTCTCGATGGACTGTTTGGCTTGTTTGAATCGACACTTGTGTTGGCTTGTAGTTTGATATTTGATTTGTATAGTTCACTCCTCTTCTTGTGACTTGATGCATGGAGCATATGCACTTAGTCTCAATCGACTTATGTTGTGTTGTAGGTTCTTTCATTCGAGATCAAACCCGTGGGTATTTGGCCCAATAATTTGATTTTTTTTTTTAATCTATTATAAGTATTTTTTGTTTTTTTTTTATCTTTGGACGTGTTGAGAATTATACCCCTCTTCCTCCGTGTCTTAGCTTGTCTCATTCATGGGATTCTTTCTTCAATGGATTGGTCCCAGACCTTGGGCGCATTAACCTAACGCTTGGTATCGACTGTGTTCGGATTTGTTCTGTGGATGCGTAGTTCAAGGACCCTTTGTGGGTTTTCCTCCTCGTGACTTGGTTTAATGCTTGCTTGGTGCATGGTATTGAGTGCATTGGGTTGTATATTTTTTTGTGGCTGGGCGATGGTAGGGTACCCACTCAGGCTGGGTCACTGGCGTTTATATTGGTTTTTGGCTGGGCATTTTTATCTGTGGAGAGTGGAGGCAGATATACAATATACAGGCTGGGTGTTTTTATCTCTGGAGAATGGTGGTTGTATGATATACAGGCTGGGCGCTTGTGTTGTGTTGTGTGTTTAGATAGATAGCTTGTGGATGTGTTGTCCAATGTAAAACCCCCTGGTGAGGTCCTCCTCCATGCGGTTTCGGCACCCTCTGTTGTGTTGGGTGTTTAGATAGATAGGTCATGGATGCGTGTTGTAATGTAAAAGTTCGCTCGTGGGCTCCTCCTGCAAGTGGCTTTGGCGCTTGGCCTTGGGTTTCGATTTGCGATGTGCATGTGGTTTGACCACCCCTGCCCATATTCAAAAGGTGGTCCTTTGCAACCCTAGGATTTTCTTTTCCAGTGCTGAAGGAATCATACAATCTAAACTCGCCTTCCTTAGGACCAGAATTTGGTGTTTGCTACTTGGGGGGAAGGATTAAATTTTCTTCAGGAAAAATTGTCAAGGTACGCATTCTGGTCTTATGTTGCTCACTACTGCTATTTGTATATTCCTAATTGGCAGCTCTATCTGCGAAGTATTTTTCATAAGATCAGATAAATTTAGGCATTTCTCTATTTGGTGTAAATATAACATGAATTTCATTTCTAGATGTGGGGTTGTAGCTTTATGTGCTAAAGTACCAGGTCTCATAGTTTTGTTCTTTTGGAAAAAATAATGTTTTGGTAGTACTCATTAAATTACAGACTATCATTCTCTTTATCAGGTTTCAAACACAATGATTCTTTTTGAATATGAAATTGCCAACGTGACTAGATCCATTAACCAAGATTTTAGGCGTATTTTTAAGTACTTAAGTGGATACATTAAGGACAACTGCAAATGAATGATTCTAATTTTGTTTTAGTTTATTTGGGTCGATTTTTGATAAGGTTTCTAGGAATGGTTGATATCTTTATGGAGCCTGATTTTGTATGCTCACTTTCTCTAGGGTGCTAAAAATGAGGAGTTTGAAGTTGCATCAAGGAAAGAAGAAGATCTGTTATTTTATCATACAACTAGTGTAAGTGTAGTTGTTGTTCTTAGCATTAGAACAAAGGCAAAGCGGCCATCATCGGTACTATTTAAACTCTGGGAGATTAACTTGTATGGACTTGAATATTTAGTATTAGTCCGAAAGGTTTTTCTTGTGTTATATATATATAATTTTTTTATTTTTATTCAAAATGTATAATATTATATCTTTTCAATTTGGCATATTGTTTATATATAGATCTGTGTAAAAATAAAATAAAAATTTATGTTTTTGGCTTTCAGGTTAGGTGGATCTGGAGTTGGAGTTGGAGCTTGGCCCTCAGGCCCAGATTTATATCTAATTGAGGTTTTGGGTAGGTGGGTAGGCCCTTGGCTGTAGATTTTGAACTAGGGCTCTAATACCATGTGTAAGGTTCTGCTCCACAGAACCTTATAAAACCAGAAAAAAAAAAAAAAAAAATTAAGGAAATGCTATCCTAACATTTCTTAATATCATAACCAACATATATTCATTCAATGTAATTAAAATTTATGAAAAAATCCTAATTCACTTACAAACAACAACATAAGACTCAATATTCCTTATAATACATAAAACAAATACATAAAATAAATTACCTCTTCCTAATGCTAACCACGATCTCTCTTGGTCCAAGATGAAGTTGAAATTGTGTCAAACACTACCCAAAACTGATTTTTCCTCTCTACCATCTAGGAGCAGCCTCCCTGGCTCCCTAGCTTTAGGATACCATAAGGATATCCTGGCCCTCGTGCCCAAAACCCCCAGCAACCCAGTGCCCCCTGTGATGGTTCACCCAAAAACTCCCTATATCAAAATTCCCACACTAGAAAAACATCCAAACAAAAATCACATCCCCCTAAAAATGCTTCCCCTTCATTGATATCTTATCCCCCTTATACGTAAAGTATTTAATTAAATAAATTAAAATTATTAAGCCCCTTAAATTTATTACCCATGTCATTGAATGTGGTATGTAATCAATTAATTAATTAATCAATCAATCAAAAGTTATAAACAATTAATTAATTAATAAATAAATAATTAATATTATTAATACTAATCATTGTTTAATTAAAACCATATTAGGACAATTAATTATCTAATTAATTATACTTAAAAATACCTATAAACTATTTAACTAGGGTTGTTACATACACCCACCCTTCAGGAAACTTTGTCCTGAAGTTAAGGTATCTCATGATATAAGGAAAAGAAACATGGTTCACACATTCATCACAATTAACTGACACTATTAGTAAGTAAGCCAAGAAAACTCATACATACTAGTGTACATGTACAAGAAATGCATGTGTAGCTAGTACATACAAGTCTTGTGCATGTACTAATAATCAATAACTATCACCCTTATAGTATTTTATGTATGCATCCAATCAAGTCAACAAGACCAATCTTTTATAAAAGACAATAAACCAATCAAGTGTTTGCGAAATCCTTTAATTATAATTATCCATTTCAACAATTTTATTTAGACAGCTATGGTTTAGTTACATAATTATGAATATTCATATATACACATTTTCTTTTTAGAAGGGAAAACATTAAATTTCACCATCAGAAAAATATCCATACTTTCTCAACTATTTATACTCATCCTTCATCCCTAACTTATTTCCATCTCCATGCCTATCCTTCCTCTTCTGGACTATCTTGGAGTGTCAACTATATTGACCTAACTCCAAATAGAACCTATAAGCGGAAGTGTCACTATCTCGACCAAGCTTCCCCAGCAGACAACTGACAGTCATCATCACACGTCTTGGGGAGCATGAGCTAACACTATCCTCCCATGACTTCAGGTTTCGAAGGATACACGGTGGGAAATGACTCCACCCCATCTAATCATAACTAGGGTCCACACCCTACAATGAAATATACAGTGGCACCATGTTGCGGGGGGTTTTGTCATCGTTTATTTGGTTTTGGGCAGTCTCATCACCTGAAATCCTGCAATTGTCCAAATATCATAGCAATGCATCCAAACAAATATAATTTCACATACAAATATTCATACCATAATGTTTCTCGGCTAGTGGTCATGATATCCAATTTCATCATCCTTATCCCTTGGCTATTTCATAGCCCATAACCTACAGATTAGTCTGTAACACAAACTCATACATTTCTATGCATTATCATCATGTAATTGCATACAATCATCATCTCAATTTGGTATCCTTGTACCGACAACTTAACATCAAATTTTTCAAGTTAGAAATAGATCTTCTAATGTCCTATAATTCAATTTCGACACGCATTTATAAAATTATCATTTATCAAATAGATTGCATCATATCCAACATCATCAATAACATTTAAATATTCGTAAAATTTACATTCACAGTGTGTATTGCATTATATTCATCATCATCAATAACATTTAAATATTCATAAAATTTTCATTCACATAGTAGATCGCATTATATTCATCATCATTAATAACATTTAAACATTCATAATGGTTCATATGTCTTAAAAGTTTAAGTGTATCATTTAATAGTTTCAATGTGACTAGAAAATAAAGTATATAGACCTTAGGTAATCCTGGTTGTCTAAGTCAAAAGGTGGTGTTACATACACCCCACCTTCGAGAAACACATTCTCGAGGTGGTCAAAAATGTGAGGGATAGTCTCATCGTAGTGTCTCGTCGTCTTCCCAAGTAACAGATCCTGGACTATACTTGTCCCATTGGACCTTAACTTGGTCTACCAGATGGTTCCTAAGCTGTCAAACTCTACAGTCCAATATGCGTAATGGTTCTATCATGAGATTTCCCACGTTCGATACCTGCAATTCCTTCCAATTTAGTTTATGTGATTCATCAGCAACATAATGACGTAAAATAGATACATGAAATACATTACGAGTTTTATGCAAATGGGGTGGTAGTACGAGACGATAGGCAACGGGTCCAATTTTCTCTTGGATTCTGAACAGTCCTATAAATTGAGGTGACAACTTATCCCCTTCCTAAATCATATGGTACTCTTATTAGTTCTGATACAAATGAAAACCTGGTCTCCCACTTCATAACTTCGGTCGGTCCTATGTGCATCCGCATGACTTTTCTGCCTATCCTGTCCTTCCTTTAGTCTTTTCCTAATCTAAATCACCTATTCCTCCATATCTTGAATCAATTATGGCCCAACTATTACTCGGTCTTCTAGTCTATCCTAACTCAACAACGTTCTGCATGGCCTTCCATACATAGTTTCGTAGGGTGGCATTCCGATGGAGCTATGAAAACTGTTATTGTTGGAAAACTCTACCAAAGTTAGGTACTTCTCCCACTAGGTTTGATTATCCATGACATACATCCTGAGCATGTCTTCCATGACTTGATTTACTCTCTCACTTTTCCCATCTGTTTCAAGATGATAAGTTGTGCTGAAGTTCAACTGAGTCCCCAACGCTGACTGCAAACTTGTCCAAAACCTAGAAGTGAATCTAGAGTCCCTATATGAAATGATCTTCTTAGGTATCCCGTGCAAACGGATAACCTCATTTACAAACACACGTGCCACATGAGTGACATCGTAAGTGTCTCTAACTGGAATAAAATGAGCACTCTTGGTTAACTTATCAACTATCAAAAGAATGACATTATGTCTATGAGATTTGAGCAGCAACCCCACAACAAAATCCATAGAAATGACTTCCCATTTGGACATAGGAACATGATGTGGTTGTAGGAGGATTACCGGGTGATGGTGCTCGACTTTCACTTGCTGACACTCAAGGAATTTGGTGAGGAAATGGACTACATCGCGCTTCATTCCTACCAAGAAACAGATCTTCCTCATGTCTGCATACATCTTCTTCACACTCTGAAGAACACAATAAAGTGCTCTATGGGCTTCCTTCAGTATGATGTTTCAAATATCCCCATTCTCATGGATGTACATACTTCCTCGATATCTCAATAGTCCGTCTGCTTCCAGACTATATCCTTCATACTTTGGATCTAACTGCCTCCCGCTTCAGAGGTTTGAAGTAACCTTTAAATACCAATTGTCTCCTTGGAGTTGTGTCAACACATGTTCCCTCAGATTGACCTTTAAGGGTACCAAGGAGAAGATACATGGTATCCTACTCAAGGCATCAACGACCACATTTTCCTTTCCCTTGATGTATGAAATACCAAAAACGTACTCACTCATAAAATCACTCCATCGCCTTTGCCTGGCATTCAAATCTCTTTGAGTGAAGAGATGTTTTAAACTTTGATGGTCCATTTTGAGGTCAAACTTTCACCCTACGAGATAGTGCCTCCAAAGTTTTAGATCTAGCATTACAACTGCCAACTCTAAATCATGAGTTGCATATATCTCTTTGTGTTTCTTCAACTTTCTTGATGCATAAGCTATCACTCCTCCATTCTGCATTAGCACGAACCCCAACCCTTTCTTCGAGGCATCCGTGCAGACAGTGAAGTCCTTTTCCATATCCATCACTTGTAGAATTGCGGCACTAATTAGTGAACTCTTAAGCTCAATGAATGCACTATCAAATTTTTCTGTCCATTAATACCTGACCCCCTTGTGTTGCAAGGTGGTGATGGGTTTCGCTATTTTTGATAATCCTTCCACAAATATCTGATAATAACCTGCTAGCCCCATGAAGCTTCTCACCTCATGATAATTCTTCGGTACTGGCCACTCCACAATGGCCTTTACCTTTTCTAGGTCCACAGAGATTCCTTCGCCAGAAATGATATGACCTAAATAGTGGATCACTTTCTAGAGGAAGGAACATTTCGACAACTTCCCATACAATTTGTTCTCTTTAAGGCACGAAAACACTACTCGTAAGTGTTCGTCATGTTCTCTTTCGTTCTTGGAATGGATGAGGATGTCATCTAGGAAGAATTGTACAAAATGGTCTAAGTATTTTCAGAATACGTCGTTCATGAGGCTCATGAATACTGCTGGCACATTTGTCAATCCAAAAGGTACTACAAAAAAATCGTAATGTCCAAACCGAGTTCGAAAGAATGTTTTTGGTATATCTCCTTCCTTAATCCTTAACTGATGATACCATGATCGCAAATCAATCTTTGAGAATACCGCTCCTCCTTTCATATGATCAAAGAGGTCATCTATTCATGGCATCGGGCACCTATTTTTTACTGTAGCATGGTTCAAGTCCCTGTAGTCTATAAACATTTGTAAGGATCCATCCTTCTTCTTTACAAAAACTACTGGTGCACCCCAAGGTGATACACTGGGCCTTATTATCCCTAAGTCCATTAACTATTTCAACTGCATTTTCAAATCACAAAGTTCTGACGCTGTCATCTGATATGGAGTTTTGGAAATTGGCTCTGCACTGGGTTTTATCTCAACAGTAAAATCAAGCTCCCTCTCAGAAGGTAACCCTGGTAACTGGTTCAGAAAAACATCCTTAAATTATGACAATACCAGGTACTTATCCAATGAGGGTCCCTTCCTTTCCTTCACTGCTTCCACTACATAAATTCGACACCCTTGCCTCAAGAATCACTTAACTTTCATAGTTGAGATAACACATAATGACACCTTTCTCTGTACACTCTAGATATCTACAGGTCTTCCCTCATCATCGACACAAAGCACCCTCTTTGCGAAATAATCTACCAAAGCTCATTGAGTTGCTAACCAATCCATTCCAATGATTAGTTCATACACCCTGAGAGTAGTGACATATAACTTCAACCTGGTAGTACACACTCCCAGGTCTACTATACCATTATCAACACTAGGTCCTACAACTTGTTTTTCCCCCGAAGCCATCTCGACTTGTTTCAAGTCATCGTGCTCATGGGATGCCAACCCACTCTTTTCTAATGCAGAAGATGAAATGAAACTATCTGTAGCACCAGAATCATATAAAATCTTAACGTTGATATGATTTAGCATACCTGATGACTCCACCACCGTGGATTTATGCTTGGCCTGGCGATTATTAACCGCTGCGTAAATCTAGTGGCTGTTACTTACTCTTTCCATCAGGGCCTTTCCTTCTCTATGTGTGAATCCTAATTGTAACTTTGGGCAGTCACGCTAGTAATGGGGTCCTCCGCACCCTCAACAGGTAACACAAGATTGAACCTACGCACTGTAATGTGACTGTCTCTGAAATGAGTTCCTTCCTCTCGAACCCCTGCCCCTACTAGTTGTTCCTTGATATGGCCATGGACCTATCTGTGTCGATGGTCATGAATGAGATGGTTCACTTGCTTCCATTGAAATCCCTGTAGTTACTGTCCTTAGTGCGGCTCTGTTACCATATGGAGGTGGCGTTGGGCCCTCTCCCCTGGGAAATCTCCTAGGGGCCTTCCCCAATAATCCAGGATGATGAATAAAGGTCGGTCTCCTACCTCTGGTTAAGTTCATGTGTTCCTCCACATAACGTGCATTTTCCACAGCTTCCACTACTGAAGACGGTTTCCACATCCGCACCATAGCTCTTATCTTAGGGTTCAATCCATAGACAATGCACTCTGCCTGTGGTTGGTCATTATCCATATATGAAACATATTTTACCAATTCCATAAATATGATCTCATATTATTCTATAGTTCTATTTCCCTTTACTAAGGCATGAAATGATCCTACTTGTTGTTCCTAGTAGGCTGGCAGATATTTCCTTCAGAACCTCTCCTCGAAAAGTTCCCAAGATACTGTGTCTCGGGTAAGATGCAGTTGTCTTTCCAGGTTACCCCACCAGTTCAAGGCACTGTCTCTTAACTAAAAAATCAATATTTTTTTCATAGAGTTGGACACATAGTACCTTAAGAAAAAACACCTTGTCATTCCTTCCAACCATGCTTCCGCGCGTTCACTAGTGCGACCCCCGATAGACTCCATAAGTTTGATATTCTGTAATTCTCAAGTGATGTCTGTTAGCACTCTGTAATTTGCCTAAGGTTGCGGAGGCAATCACAGAGGTAACCTCAAACCACTTGGATTCTTGGATCTATCCCTCCAAGAATGAAAGAGGGCTCTCTCTTTTCGATTTAACTTGGTTTGTATGGGATGGATTTCAGGCTAGTTATGAAAGTAATGAAAGTATGGAGTTGGGGTTTTGGTTTTTAAATAGTTGTTTTGGGGCAGCAAGGAGGGTCATTGGGAAAATGGGGTCTGTGCTTAAATATGTGATTCACTCTCAGATATGGACAAACTTATTACATAGGGAAAGGTAGAGAAAATGTTGGATCAAATTAAGTTTTGATGGTCTCGATTTGAGGAAGAACTAGGGGAGGAAAAAGCGAGAAAATGATTAGTTAAGAATTCATAAACTGAGTTTTTTAGAGGAGGAACATAAAGATTATCACAAGATGAGATGCAGAGTATTTTACAATAAATTCTTCTCTGTTATTATCTTCTGACAATAAGAATTGAAAATAAGAGAAAAGATGACAGGAAAATTACTTAACAGAGAAAGAAACGCCACCAATACATCCGCATAAGAATCTTGTAGAAAAAGAATGCCCATTGTTGATTGATCAGCTATAGATTACAAAAAATTCTCCTGGAAAAGCAAGGACCCCAGTCCAACAAAGAAAATTTACCCCTCTCAGGTCGAACCAAAGGGAAATTTACACAGGTCAAACCCTCTCCTACTTAGCCCGAACCCCACTTTCATCTACTACCTCTGCATATATACAAAAATTTCTCAACCTTGCCAAGAATCACTCTCTACCTTTGTTTTCTAAAAATAGAAAAGCAGTTACAATCCTCTTGACACATGTCATCGATGGTCTCTCAGAAACAAAATCAAATAAAAATGTGAATAACAACTAATTTGAGAAAGTTCGATAGGTCTCTCGAATTCTGGGACTGCTGGAAATGAATGTTGAGTTGTTGGGGGATATTTTCCATAAAATCTAGTCCATCTATCATTTTTTTCTTCTTGCTGTCACAAATTCGCTTCCAACTGGGGAAATTGTGTTTAAACCTCTGCCTGAAATGCGGGAAGACTTTGCCATTTGTGTAGAGAATTTAAATTGCCCCTGGTCGAGCTGCCATCTGGTCCCTAATCTTCCTCAACTGCTGCCTCAAATCGTGGATCTGCTTCATTCATTCTGGTGGAATTTGGGTCTTTTCTACCAATCTACAGTAGCTGATGTTGTCATGGTATAAGTATCTTTTTTCTTTGACACACCTCCATCTCCAAGCAAGTCCATTTCGCTAGTATCTATCAAGTCTGGCATCTAAACAAAAATAGTCTTTGATGTGGTTTTGTCATTCATCTTTTCTGTCACTGTGGTTTTATCATTAACTGTTGTGCTATCTCCACAAAGACCCAAAACCCTTTTTTCCTTCTCTATCAATGGTGTTTGTGGTGATTCGAAGCAATTAACAATTGCATATTTATTTTCCAGAAAACAAAATGCCCCCCACTGTCTCAAAGAAGTCCCATCCCTGGATCATTAGAACTTGTTTGTGTGAGCTCGCCTGGATAGCTTCTGTGAATTGCCTATCTTGCAATACTTGATGATTATCAATGCAGTTTTGACCCCTTTCTGCCTTTTGTGCATCATTCCAATTCATTTCATGTTCAACATTTTCAGTATCTATAGGATCCTCCCCTTTACATTTACTCTCAACTTGAATTGACGTGGAAACCCTCTCATTAGAAGCACGAAGTTCATCTACATCTCTACAATCAGAGTAACCATAGTCAACACGTTCAACTTCCAGTTCTTCTGCTATATCTTCATCCCAATCACAAGAATTTTGGTCTCTGTATTCTCCATATTCATATTGGGAATCATCAATTGCTTACCCAACCATCATTTTCCCGGTATAAGAAATAGGTTCATATTCTTCATAAACATTGCAATCATAGTCAACATCACTAGCAACTTCTAAAACCATCTCTACATAACATTCCTCCAATTCATCCTCCTAACTTTTAGACTTCCCAATGTATGTACATTCATCGAGAACTGCAATAGAATCTGGCTTGCAGACACTCTGATCAACAACCACATGAAAGTATACCATACAAACACTCTGACTAATTGCTACAGTGTATTTCATATTGCAAGCACTCTCATCAACTATCACTAGCAACCCAATATTGAACTCCCTCTCTTCAACTGCCTCAGAGGACTCAACCTTGCAGAAAATTTCATAACCTGTTAAAGTGTCATTAACAATGAAGACACTCCCATTAACAGTTACAGGGACCTCAACCTTAGAGACACTCTCATGAACTGCTACAATACCATTAACTTTGTCATCAATCTGAGTATTTAAAACAGAGAAGCCAACCTTGCAGAATTTCAAATCAACTCTCACAGGGGTGTCAACTACATAAAAACTCTCGTCAATAGCCATGGCTTCTTCAACCATGTCGATGCTTTCATATTTTGATCCAGGTTCATCACCAATGCAGACACTACCATTAACAACCATAGTAGCATCAACACTAGGGAAGCCTTCATCAACTGCTAGATTACAATCCAAATTGCATACACTCTTATCAATTGTAATGGTGTGAGCATTTTGGGCATGGGTATTTCTCATTGTTGTCAGTCATGCACATATTTTCTGCCATTTCATCAGCAGTTTTGAACTATTCTGTCTCTTTACTCAAACTTTATGGATGGGAAAGTTTAGAATCAATAATATCTGATCTTAATCACTTCTTCTGTGGTTTCCTTTTACTCCTAGAATCACTGGCCTTTTCCTTGTTGAATCCTCTCAGCTTCCCTTGGGAGATTGGGTTTCAAATCCACAGTCAACCACGCTACAGACAATGAATTGTCTTGAACTCTTGTACCCAGAACTGCTCGTGAGTCCCCTACGTTACCCATCACTAGGTCTTCTCCCTGTTTTAAAAGAGTCACAGCGGTGGTTCTGCTGCAGAAGAAATAAATGGTAAGATGAAACCTGAGCTCCTTATCCATGATCTTAAAGGCTTTGAGAAAGGATTCTTTCCATGCCATGAGCATGTTAGGGGATTTCCCTGCAAGGCCCTCTATGTTTTCTCCTTCGGCTTCTTTTCATTCCTCGTCCATGGTTATGGAAGCAGTTTTATCTGAATTGAGGCTTCCCACTGCGCTAACAGCTTCTCAAATATTGTTGTTTCCTTCATCTCCTCTTGTTATGGCTTCCCAATGGGAACAAAGCTTCGAAGGAAGAAAGGCCCTGACCCTTTTCGCAACCAAGTGACAAAAATGCCCATTCCCATCAAATACTCTGCAGAAAACAGTGTCCTTGTTCGACCCAAATTCCTCCCAAACAACCATGGCATCCTGATTAGTCCCTTTTCTACCTTGCTGAGTAAACATACATGCAATATCACTTGATCCATCCATACACATCCTACTAGGAATCCTTGCCAAATGGGCATCAGTTTGAGCCTCAACAACCACAGCTTGAAGCGATGTTTTGTTCTTCTTGTCCCTCATAAATCTAAAGGAGATAGGAAGCCTTATTGCACACCTTTGAAGCATAGGCCCTCCAGTTTGTGCTACTAATTTGACAGGAACAACCTTGAAGGAAATGTAACCTTGTCTCAAGGGAAATTGAATTTTCATTGACCATATAGCTCAGCAACAAGTGATGGGAAGCCTTCCTTTGTAATTCTTTGATACAGACATCTAGAACAGATAGAGACTCAACAAGTTTCAAGCAATTGGAGTTCATCTCAGGAAGGTTGCAAGAAAGAGAGAAAGAAATTAGGTTTTAGCTAGCAAGCCCTTACTTGAAACATAAACTCTGGTCGACACCTGGGTGCACAGAGTAACTCTGTTTTTTTATTTTTAAAGTTTTGGGGGACTAATCCCACATTCATGAGGAGAAAAGATAAATGAGTATTGATATGTGCCGATAGCCACAATGTAATCCGATGAAGTGAGCCCGAGGCTATCTTTGGAGTTTGGCGTTGGCGTTGGCTTGTGTTTTTTCTATTGGTTTGTGAAATGGTTATAACTCTCGGTGTTTAGTGCTTGGGGATTGGCCCTCGGCCAATATAACTTTTGGGAAATAATTTTTCAACAATTTATATTTTGAAAAATAAAACAGAACACTCCTCATAAAGGTCGAGGGGCCAATTTTTTCTCAAAAGACCAAAAATAGATTATAAAAACCAAATTTGGCTAATAAACCAAACTGTGTATTTACCTGCAAGAATACAAATTATTCCATTCACACCAATTCATAATTCTTTGCTAAAAATGAACCGGAACCCGCTTTGAAGCTTGCGTGCAGGTACTCATCTTATGCTTGGTCAGTGTCAAGCACTTTCTACCGCCTTCACTATGCGTCATGAGGATAACGCCTGAAATAGATAGATATTATTCAAAATACTGATTCCCCTATTATATAGGGTTCTAACATAAGTTCCACCTAGGGAAGATAACTCCGAAGGAGGTGTCTAGAATCCATAGAACTCTGACATTCACAGACCAGCTGATCATTGGGCTGCCCCGAAACTGTAAACTAAAAATAAAACTATGAAGAGACGAAAAATAAAAGATGCTCATTCTATTGAGATTATTGGCACATTCCTACCTACCCTAATCTACCTCATAATTTTGTTGAATCAGGTAATACAGAAATGCCAATGAAGCCAGTCTAGTAGCTGGAAAAACAAATGGACAGCTTGACTGCTTGTCAGTGAAATCCTAAGTATACCTTGATTATGTGTCCTCATAATATGAAATGGAATCCGTTGACATTTTCGATCCTTATAGAGAAAACAGGTCTGAAAACTCAAGCTCACATGAATCTCCATGTAATCCGCTATAGGATCAATTAAAACATGATGCATGAGATTTGCCTCTAGATCTTCAATGACTAGTTGATCAGTTGCATTTTCAAAATTAAACCATGCATCTACAACTTCAGCCTTATACTTGAAAACATAACCATCATCAATCTGCAAATCAACAGGTAGTACGATTTCCTCTTGCTTTGGAGAAGGAAGATTTTCCAAGAATTCATTGAGATCTAGGAAATTATTTGACTGGATTTGAGAATCCAAAAGTTCAATACCATTTTCGAACTTTTCAATAACTAGCTCAAGAAAACAAATTTTACTTCTAGGAGAAAATTTGCTCGATTCCAAAATATGAAACATAGTTGTTAAAAAGTCTTCGTCAATGTGAAATTCTGTTAACTTACCCCTAAATTCTTCTATGGCTTCACAAAATATAGGATTTTCCACATACCCTGTCATCTTGAAACATCATCAAGGCTTTGAAATATGGATTCTTCAACAGTGAAGTCACTTGTGAACTTTGAAGCTCAGGAACTTGAACAATGTAGTCGCCAGGTGAATGGTACAACCTTCATGTTTTTGGCTTCTATTCACCATCAGAAGTCAAATCTGAACTTGATATATTTTCTGGAGAACTCGAAAACTTGAGTCCCCAGTGGAGTCACCAAAAATGTTAGCACTCTATAATTTGCCTAAAGCTGCGGAGGCAATCAAAGAGGTAACCTCGAACCACTTGGAGTCTTGGATCTAGCCCTCCAAGACTCAGAGAGAGCTCTCTCTTTTCGATTTAACTTGGTTTGTATGGGATGGATTTTAGGCTAGTTATGAAAGTAATGAAAGTATGGAGTTAGGGTTTTGGTTTTTAAATAGTTGTTTTGGGACAACAAGGAGGGTCATTAGGAAAATGGGGTCTGCGCTTAAATATGTGATTCACTCTCAGATCTGGACAAATTTCTTACACAGGGAAAGGTAGCGGAAATGTTGGATCGAATTAAGTTTTGATGGTGTCTATTTGAGGAAGAACTAGGGGAGTAAAAAGAGAGCAAATGAGCAGTTAAGAATTCATAAACTGAGCTTTTTAGAGGAACATAAAGATTATCACAATTTACAATAAATTTTGATCTGTTATTCTCTTCTGACAATAAGAATTGAAAACAGGAGAAAACATGACAGGAAAACTACTTAACAGAGAAAGAAACGCCACCAATACATCCGCACAAGAATCCTGTAGAAAAAGCATGCCCATTGTTGATTGATCATATAAAGATTATAGAAAATTCTCCTGGAAAAGAAAGGACCCCAGTCCAACAAAGAAAATTTACCGCTCTCAGGTCGAACCAAAGGGAACTTTACACAGGTCAAACCCTCTCCTACTTAGCCCGAACCCCGCTTTCATCTATTACCTCTGCATATATACAAAAATCCCTCAGCCTTGCCAAGACTCGTGCTCTACCTCTGTTTTCTAAAAATAGAAAAGTAGTTACAATCCTCTTGACACATGTCACCGATGGTCTCTCAGAAACAAAATCAAATAAAAATGTGAATAACAACTGATTTGAGTAAGTTCGATAGGTCTCTCGAATTTTGGGACTGCTGGAAATGAATGTTGAGTTGTTGGGGAATCTTTGCCATAAAATCTGGGCCATCTATTGTTTTTTTCTTCTTGCTGTCACGAATTCACTTCCAACTAGGGAAATTATGTTTAAACCTCTGCTTGAAATGTGGGAAGACTTTTCCATTTGTCTAGATAATTTAAATTGCCCCTGGTCGAGCTGCCATCTGCTCCCTGATCTTCCTCAACTGTTGCCTCGAATCGTAGATCTGCTTCATTCATTCTAGCGGAATTTGGGTCTTGTCTACCAATCTATAGTAGCTGATGTTGTCATGGTATCAGTATCATTTTCCTTTGACACACCTCCATCTCCAAGAAAGTCCATTTCTGTAGTATTTATCAAGTCTGGCATCTCAACAGAAACAGGCTTTGCTTTGGTTTTGTCATTCGTCTTTTTTGTCAATGTGGTTTTATAATTAACTATTGTGCTATCACCACGAAGACCCAAAACCCTATTTTCCTTCTCAGTCAATGATGTTTGTGGTGATTCGAAGCAATTAACAATTGCATCTTTATTTTCCAAGAAACAAAATACCCCCACTGTCTCAAAGAAGTCTCGTCCCTGGATCATTAGAACTTGTTTGTGTGAGCTCGCCTGGATAGCTTCTGTGAATTTCCTATATTGCAATACTTGATGATTATCAATGCAATTTTGATCCCTTTATGCCTATTGTGCATCATTCAAATTCATTTCATGTTCAACACTTTCATTATCTATAGGATCCTACCCTTTACATTTACTCTCATCTTGAAGTGACGTGGAAAACCTCTCATCAGAAGCACCAAGTTCATCTGCATCTCTACAATTAGAGTAACCATAGTCAACACATTCAACTTCTGGTTCTTCTGCTATATCTTCATCCCAGTCACAAGAATTTCGGTCTCTGTATTCTCCATCTTCATATTGGAAATCATCATCTGCTTGCCCATCCATCATCTTCCCATTATAAGAAACAGGTTCATCTTCTTCATAAACATTGCAATCATAGTCAACATCACTGGCAACTTCTGAAACCATTTCTACAGAACATTCCTCCAATGCATTCTCCTGACTTTTAGCCTTCCCAATGTCAGTACATGCATCAACAACTGCAATAGCATTCGTCTTGCAGACACTCTGATCAACAACCACATGACATTCTACCATACAAACACTCTGACTAATTGCTACAGTGTCTTTCACATTGCAAGTGCTCTCATCAACTTCCACTGGCAACCCAATCTTGAAATCCCTCTCTTCAACTTCCTCAGAGAACTCAACCTTGCAGGCACTTTCATAACCTATTAAAGTGTCATTAACAATGCAGACACTCCCATTAACAGTTACAGGGACCTCAACCTTAGAGACACTCTCATGAACTGCTACAATACCATCAACTTTGTCATCAACCTAAGTATTTAAAACAGAGAATCGAACCTTGCAAACTTTCAAATCAACTCTCATAGGGGTGTCAACTGTAGAAACACTCTCGTCAATAGCCATGGGTTCTTCAACCATTTCAATGCTTTCATATTTTTATTTAGGTTCATCACCATTGCAGACACTACCATTAACAACCATAGTAGCATCAACACAGGGGAAGCCTTCATCAACTGCCAGATTACAATCCAAATTGCATACACTCTTATCAATTATAATGGTGTGAGCATTTTGGGCATGTGGATTTCTCATTGTTGTCATTCATGCACATATTTTCCGCCATTTCATCAGCAGACTTGGACTGTTCTGTCTCTTTATTCCAACTTTCTGGATGGGAAAGTTTAGAAGCAATAATATTTGATATTAATCGCTTCTTCTGTGGTTTCCTTTTACTCCTGGAATCAGTGGCCTTTGCCTTGTCGAATCCTCTCAGCTTCCCTTGGGAGATTGGGTTTCAAATCCACAGTCAACTGCACTGCAGACAATGAATTGCCTTGAACTCTTGTACCTAGAACTGCTTATGAGTCTCCTACGTTACCCATCACCAGGTCTTCTCCCTGTTTTAAAAGAGTCACAGTGGTGGTTCCACTGCAGAAGCAATCAATGGTAGGATGAAACCTGAGCTCCTTATCCATGATCTTAAAGGCTTTGAGAAAGGATTCTTTCCACGTCGTGAGCATGTCAGGGGCTTTCCCCACAAGGCCCTCTGTGTTTTCTCCTTCGGCTTCTTTCCATTCCTCGTCCATGGTTATGGAAGCAGTTTCATCTGAATTGAGGCTTCCCACTGCACTAACCGCTTCTCAGATATTTTTGTTTCCTTGATTGCCTCTTGTTATGGCTTCCCAATGGGAACACAACTTCAAAGGCAGTGAGTCCCTGACCCTTTTTGTAACCAAGTGACAAAAAGGCCCATGCCCATCGAATACTCCGCAAAAAATATTGTCCTTGTTCGACCCAAATTCCTCCCAAACAACCATGGCATCCTCATTAGTCCCTTTTCTACCTTGCTGAGTAAACATACAGGAAATATCACTTGAGCCATCCATACACATCCTACCAGGAATCCTGGCCAAATGGGCATTGGTTTGAGCCTCAGCAGCCGCAGCTTGAAGCGATGTTTTGTTCTTCTTGTCCCTCGTAAATCTGAAGGAGATAGGAAGCCTTATTGGGCACCTTTGAAGCATAGGCCCTCCAGTCTGTGCTGCTAATTTGACATGAGCAACCTCAGAGGAAATGTAACCATGTCTCGAGGGCAATTGAATTTTCATTGACCATATAGCTCAACAACAAGTGAAGGGAAACATTCCTTTGTAATTCTTTGATATAGACATCTAGACCAGATAGAGACTCAACAAGTTTCAAGTAATTGGAGTTCTTCTTAGGAAGGCTACAAGAAAGAGAGAAAGTAATTATGTATGAGCTAGCAAGCCATTACTTGAAATAAAAACTCTGGTCGACAGCTGGGTGCATAGAGTAACTCTGTGTTTTTATTTTTAATGTTTTGGGGGACTAATCCCACATTCATGAGGAGAAAAGATAAATGAGTATTGATATGTGCCGATAGCCACAATGCAATCTGATGAAGTGAGCCCGAGGCTATATTTGGAGTTTGGTGCTGGCGCTGGGTTGTGTGTTTGTTGTTGGTTTGTGAAATGGTGTTAACTCTTAGTGTTGAGTGCTTGGGGATTGGCCCTCAGCCAATATAACTTTTGGAAAATAATTTTCAACAATTTATATTTTGAAAAATAAAACAGAACACTCTGCATAAAGGCTGAGGGGCCAATTTTTGCTCAAAAGACCAAAAATAGATTATAAAAACAAAATTTGGCTAATAAACCAAACTGTGTATTTACCCGCAAGAATAAAAAAATTTCCATTCACACCAATTCATAATTCTTTGCTAAAAATGCACCGGAACTCACTTTGAATCTTGCATGCAGGTACTCATCTTATGGTTGGTCAGTGTCGAGCGCTTTCTGCCACCTTCACTATGCATCGTGAGCATAATGCCTGAAATAGATAGCTATTATTCAAAATACTGATTCCCCTATTATATAGGGTTCTAACAATGTCTTTGGGCGGAGGTCCTCCCTCTGAATCCCTTGATTCTTATGGATTACCCATTCCAGATGGTGGGGGTTCCACTTCGGTCCCTGTTGGTTGTCACTCCTTTACAGTCTCATTTATGGCATCCAACGAGTACAGTATGAGAGCTAGTTCGGGCGATGGTGGCGGAAGTGCTGGCGGTGTTGGCAGTGCCTGCGATGATGCTCCCCTTCCTTGATTCCCTCGAGTCCTAACCATATTGTATGATTTAACTTGCATCAACCAAAGTTATCAGGGTGAGTTCAAGTACATTTCAAATTGGTTCTACTTAAACTAGAAGACAGGGTTAGGCATAAGTTTCTTTTACTTGTCTGTAAACATACATTAACCTCTTTAGGGGATTGGATAGGTTAGGGTTAAAGCGTCTAAGATTGATTTATTTTCCTAAGAAAACTATTGACTCCCTTGCTCTGTAGCTACACTAGCCTTGTGCCATACTCGCCAATTCCTTTAGCTTACTTTCCTAGTGTGTATGCTGCCTCCTTCCCGCTTGTCCTAGTCTAAGTCCTTTAAACTTTTTTCTTACAACTAAATAAGGTGGCTTGCAACCTAAGGTTTATTATTTATTAAAACCAGTCATCTAGACTAACTTAATCAACAAAGCCCAAGTTTCAGTCGCCTTAATCAACGCATTAAGTAAGTCTAGTAAATTAATATCATTACTAATATTAATTAATTAATCACTAATAATTAATCCTTCGAGTTTACTTAATTATTATTTTTTTCTTTCTCCAAGGCAGATACACGACTCATTGGTGTTTGGTTGTTTCTTAAAGCTTAGGCGGTGGGTGGTTGTGGGTTCAAAACCCATAGACTTCAAAATATTTCAAAATTTTTTTATTTTTTTTTTATAACTTACTTTATTAATATTTTTTTTTTAATCATTATATAGAAAATAATAAAAAATAAATTTAAATGAATAATTTAAAAAAAAAAATATTTATTTTTTTAAAATTTATAAACAATAATAAATTTAAACATATGTAAGTTTAAACAATTAATTTAAAAACAATAATTTTTTTTTTGAAATAACAAACGGTGCGCATGCATGAAGCCCAGGTGCCGCCCTAATTTCCTCCAGCTCTTCATACCTAACCCTAAACTATTCCTTAACCCTAATTCCTCTTTTCCTCAATATTTCTTCTTGTGAGGTTTCTGGTTGCGCGGTCGGCCACCATGGCCTTCTCTCATGGCTTCTCCTCCTCATTTTTCAGGTGATGGCTTCTGGCATTGGTCGTTGGCTTGTGTTACGTGTGTTGTTTTGCATTAACTCATAGACTTGTATTTCCATGGTTTTTTTTTTTTGTTTTTTGGTTCTGGACTATTTAGGATTGACGTATTTTGGACTGTTCTGAACTGTTCTTGATTGACTGTTTGACTTGTTTGAATCGGTGATTGTGTTGGCTTCTAGTTTGATATTTGATTTGTATAGTGCACTCCTCTTCTTGTGAATTGATGCATGGATCATATGCACTCAGCCTCAACCGGCTTTTGTTGTGTTGTAGGTCCTTGGATTCAAGATCAGACCCGTGGGTATTTGGCCCAATAATTTGAATTTTTTTTTTAATCTATTATAAGTATTTTTTTTTTTTTTTATCTTTGGTTGTGTTGAGAAATATACCCCTCTTCCTCTGTGGCTTAGCTTGGCTCATTCATGTCCTCCTTCGTTGCGTGGCTTGGTCACGGACCTTGGGCACATTAACCTGGCACTTGGTATCGACTGTGTTTGGCCATGTTTTGTGGATGCATAGTTCAACGCCCCTTTGTGGGTTTTCGTCCTCGTGACTTGGTTTAATGCTTGCTTGGTGAATGGTATAGAGTGCACTGGGTTGTATATTGTTTTTTGGTTGGGCGTTGGTAGGTTACCCACTCACGCTGGGTCGCTGGATTGTATATTGGTTTATGGTCGGGCATTTTTATCTATGGAGAGTGGAGGCAGCTATACAATATACAGGTTGGGTGTTTTTATCTGTGGATAATGGCAGCTGTATGATATACAGGCTGGGCTCTTGTGTTGTGTTTTGTTTTTAGATAGATAGCTCGTGGATGTGTTATGCAATGTAAACCCCCCCGGTGAGCTCCTCCTCCATGCGGTTTCAACGCTCTGTGTTTTGTTGGGTGTTTAGATAGATAGCTCGTGGATGCATTTTGCAATGTAGAAGTCCTCCCATGGGCTCCTCCTACAAGTGGCTTCGGTGCTTGGCCTCGGGTTTTGATTTTTTATGTGCATGTGGTTTGATGATGCAAATGCACCACCCAGGGTACGTCCGCTCCCACCAGGACCTTCTCTTCCCTAGGCCCAAAGAGCTGAACCTCTCTCCAAAATCCCTTATCGGGACATTCCAACAACCACAGGATTCTCTTTATGGTCTCCCATTGGCCTATCAGGAAATCGGGCCTCACGTGATCATGAATCCTGCACTCACGAGATCAGGTCTCACCAATCCCCAAACCCCGATAAAATATTCACTCGCATACTCCTTGCTTTGGTCGGGAATATCCCCGTCGGGAAATCGGCCCTTACGAGGTCGTAGGAAACTTGCCTCGCAAATCCCCGATTCCTGATCTGCGATGATCCTTTTCGTACCCCTTAGCGCCCTCCTGCTAGCTCCTTTCTTATGTGACCTGCTGGTCCACAAGACCACGGCCCCTTCTTCCTATCGGAGGTTCGGAATTTGCGGAATGGAAAGGTGTAGAGCTTACACCCTTAGGATCTCTGATTCTCAGATTCTCGATGCCACTTGGTGTTATCTCCCTTCAAGGATTGAACCTTCGACACCTGTTCTCCACTGAACTACTATGACTGTGGGACCGTCGTGTTTCGGGATTTTGTGACTTCTCCTGCCCTGGTTTTCTCGTCACCGAGAATCCTGAAATGTCGATCCCCGATGCACGTGTGAGCTCTCTCTCCTCCACATCACCTCTTCCTCGTCGCTCTATCGGGTATCACCAAACCGTGGTTCCTAATGCAGTGATTTTGTCGTATGCGAAAACCCTGAAATGTCGAACTCCAACTTCTCTAGATCCTCGAAATCAAACCAGGAATATAAGCGCAGAGCGGATCAGCATCGGAGACAACTTTAGTTTGAATTTGGAGACCTATTTATGGCACACCTAAGGAAGGAAAGGTTCCCGAGAGGAACATACAATAAGCTGAAAATGAAGAAAATTGGGCCATGCAGAGTCCTAAAGAAATTGGGAGAAAATGCTTATGAAATTGAGTTGCCGGATGAGATCGAAATATCTCCGACATTCAATGTCTTAGACTTATATCCATATAAGGATGAGGAAGCAGGAGCTGGAAGTGATGAACAACTAGAAATCCAGTGCCAAAAATAGATGTCGATTGCAGAGAAGCCACAGATGGAGCATATACTTGACAAGAGGGTGAGTAAAAAGACCAGGCGGAAGCAATACTTCGAGTATCTAGTCAAATGGAAGGGCCATCCAGTGGAATATGCCAGCTGGGAGACTGAAGCAGAGATTCAAAAGCATGGACAGACCATGCAGGAGCTCATGGATAGGAGCCCATGAAATTTTTCAAGCCGAGGAGTATGATGCAGGAGCATCACCCATGAAAAGTGAGCCAGCATGGAAGGCAATGAACAGCTGGACAAGTCCAGCCGAAAATTTTTGAATTTTCATACAATATGATGCGCCAATGTATAAATAATGCATTTATGGAAAGCACCTTTTGTATATTGTATTGGACTTTGAGCGATACGCTCTCGTCCCTAGTAGATAGTCGACATTTAATAGATTTAATGCTGGTAGATAGGATGTTTAAGTCTAGATTTGATAGTTAGATTCTGAGAGGGAAAACATATATAGACACCCTCATTGTACCATTGTAAAAAAAGAGGAGGATAGTAGAGAAGAATAGAAGGAGCATTTAGGAGAAGAGAAGAACATGCAGAGAATATTGTATGAAGAACACCCATGTAAAGGCATTTGAATTAATAGAAGGAAGCTTTGATTCAAACTCATGGGTTGTGTTGTTTTCTCTGTGTATTGTTGATGTGATCATGAATGTTTGTTTTCTGGTTATGCATTTGCTTTGTATATGCTCTGCATGTGATTTCATGTTTCAACCTAAAGTTTGAAAGGGAGAGAAAATGAGGTTCAATTGTTTCTCTATCTAAGCCAGGAGATTCCTGCAAGGTGTGCAGTTGAATTCATCCGCAAGGAGTGCGTTGATTAAAGCTCAGTAGTTTAACTTTTGTTCTCACTCACCCAGAAGTGGAAGGAGGTTGTTGAAGATGTGAAAAGGAGTGCACAAGCTGAAGAAGAAGTCTCAGTTGTGAATCTGAGCAAAGGAAATCAAGACTGTTTCCACAGGAAGTGCGCAGAGTCAGAAGGGTTCAACACTTGGGAAGTTGTTTAATATTGAGAGCAAGGAGTGCACGCAAGTTCCTCTGAAAGAATCAGAGTGGAAAATCCCAGGAGGTGTAGCACCTGCGTGATATCATTGAAGGAGAGCCCAGGAGGTTTGGGTCGAGGAAGGTTGGAGCAGGAGTTGCAAGCATAGGCGTTGGAGAAGACAAGTTCTGAGAAAGAACATTTAGCCTCTCAAGAAATACTCAAGGAGGAGGAATCAATGGTCAGGATCAGTAGAGGAAATCTATGAAATCTCGTCAGCCGTTAGATCTCAGGAAAGTTGCATGGGTTTTAGGTCCTAGCATGCAGACGAGGAGTCCTGGAGGAGTCATCGGGATATCAAGGTCATCGGATTTTGTTAAGGCAAAGAATCGGGACCTTGTGGTTCTCGAAATCCCGAGGAAGGATCTCAGTTGTTGAACTCGGCGGGACACGTGTCAAGGAGCCAGGGAGTCATCGGGGTTCAGTTCATCGGAGAATCGGGGTTTCCAAGGACATAGAACTTTCTCATATTTAAATCGTGATCCACAATTTCTCGACGGGAGTTTCGAACCGTCCATCGGCGAGGACGCGTGGCGGGAGATCCTGACGAGTCGTCCTTTGGAGCATCGGAGTTTCCAGAGGCATAGAACTCTTGCATAATAGAATCATGATCTACGATTTCCCAACACAGTCAGAGCCATTGATCTGCGGGACACTTGTGTAATGCCCATATATTACTAAGGGTCATTAAGTTTCCTAAACATTTTAAGAAAGTAAATTGAAACAAAACTTCATAACATAATATTGACTTTTATAACAACAACTTCAGTAACTTGGATTTATCAATAAATACTAAATGATTTACAGTATGAAATAAATACATAACTTATCAAGTACTTGGATCTGATGCTAATTTCTATTGCCTCTTTTCTTTGCTGCTGCCTTTCTATTCCCTGCTACACAGATCAACCCTGCCACAAACAGGAAAATAACTGCCCAAAACTACTGTCCTCCCTGCCAACTAGGAAAACTACCTAGCTCCACGATATCTACGGATATCCTGGCCCCACGTGCCCAAAACCTCCAGCAACCCGGTGCCTCCCCTGATCAAAATCCATAGTCCAGAACACTTTTTTCCTTGCTCCCAGCAAGCCAACAGTCAACAGAGAATACAACAGGCTCACAGCCAATACCACAGTGCACAACAAATACCACAGTGCACAGCAAATACCACAGTGCATAGAAATTCTTCTCACGGCAAAATGCAATGGTTTTCGGCCAATACAACTGGCTCAGCAATACAGTCCACAACATCCATCCCCGCCGAATGGTGCGCACATCCCCCTCTTCCCATCCCTTATTCCTCCCAGCCGACTCAATCAGTTACTTCTCCCACCACCCTGCGTCCTCCGTCCTTCATCATGAGTTAATGTTTTATCTCCTCGGGATCCATGGCTATCCCTCTCTTCATACGCCACCATTTTTATATCATTTTTCATTGATCTATTAATTTTATTTCACAGGTCATTAAATGTGATCTATAATTTGAATTATTACTCAGTTAATCATAATTAATTTCTTTTAATTAATTTTACTTTATAATTTTTAAGCATGTATCCAATTAGGGTCGTTACATACACCCACCCTTCAAGAAACTTCGTCCCGAAGTTTAAGGTTTCTGATGGTACAAAGGAAAAGAGTATGGTTCACACACTCACAATAAGTAACCGACAATATCAGTAAGTCAAGAAAACTCATACATACTAGTGTATATGTACAAGAAATGCATGTGTAGCTAGTACATGAAAACCTCGTGAATG
>SNQJ01S0000926.1:313655-329622 GCA_010110895.2 Picea sitchensis
ATATTTTACTTTCAAAATGTATAATATTATATATTTTCAAATTGGCATATTGTTTATATATAGATTTGTGTAAAAATAAAATAAAAATTTGTGTTTTTGGCTTGCAGGTTAGGTGGATCTCGAGTTGGAGTTGGAGCTTGGCCCTCAGGCTCAAATTTATATCTAATTGAGGTTATGGGTAGGTGGGTAGGCCCTTGGCTCCAGATTTTGAACCGGGGCTCTAATACCATGTGTAAGGTTCTGGTCCACAGAGCCTTATAAAATGAGAAAATAAAAAAATATTTTAAGGAAATGGTATCCTAACATTTCATAACAGCATAACCAACATATATCCATTCAATGTAATTAAAGTTTAGGAACATATCCTAATTCACTTACAAAAAACAACATAACAATGCATATTCCTTATAATACATAAGGCAAATACATAAAATAAATTACCTCTCCGTAATGCTAACCACGATCTCTCTTGGTCCAGGCTGAAGTTGAAAATGTGTCAAACACTACCCAAAATCGTGTTTTCCTCCCTGCCAGCTAGGAGTAGCCTGTCCGGCTCCCTAGCTCCAGGATACCGTAAGGATATCCTAGCCCCCATGCCCAAAACCTCCAGCAACCCGGTGCCCCCTGCAATGGTTCACCCAAAAACTCCCTATATCAAAACTCCCACACCAGAAAAATATCCAGATAGAAATCACGTCCCCCTCAAAATGCTTCCCCTTCATTAATATCTTATCCCCCTTATACGTAAAGTATTTAATTAAATAAATTAAAATTATCAAGCCCCTTAAATTTATTACCCATGTCATTGAATGTGATATGTAATCAATCAATTAATTAATCAATCAATCAAAAGTTATAAACAATTAATTAATAATTAATTAATTAATTAAAATTATTAATACTAATCATTGTTTAATTAAAACCATATTAGGACAATTAATTATCTAATTAATTATACTTAAAAATCCCTATAAACTATTTAAACAGGGTTGTTACATACACCCACCCTTCAGGAAACTTCGTCCCGAAGTTAAGGTATCTCATGATACAAGGAAAAGAAACATGGTTCACACATTCATGACAATTAACCGACACTATTAGTAAGTAAGCCAAGAAAACTCATACATACTAGTGTACATGTACAAGAAATGCATATGTAGCTAGTACATACAAGTCTTGTGCATGTACTAATAATCAATAACTATCACCCTTATAGTATTTTATGTATGCATCCAATCCAATCAACAAGACTATCCTTTTATAAAAGACAATAAACCAATCAAATTTTTGCGAAATCCTTTAATTACAATTATCCTGTTCAAGAATTTTATTTAGACAACTATGGTTTAGTTACATAATTATGAATATTCATATATACACATTTTCATTTTAGAAGGGAAAACATTAAATTTCACCATCAGACAAATCTCCATACTTTCTCAACTATTTCTACTCATCCTTCCTCTCTAACTTACTTCCATCTCCATTCCTATCCTTCCTCTTCTGGACTATCTTGGAGCGTCAACTATCTTGACGTAACTCCAAATAGAAGCCATAAGTAGAAGTGTCACTATCTCTACCAAGATTTCCCAGTAGGCAACTGACAATCATCACCACACGTGTTGGGGAGCATGAGATAACACTGTCCTCCCATGACTTTAGGTGTCGAAGGATACACGGTGGGAAATGCCTCCAACCCTCCTAATCATAACTAGGTTCCACACCCTACAATGGAATATACAGTGTCACCATGTTGTTGGGGGTTTTGTCATCGTTTATTTGGTTTTGGGCTGTCTCATCACCTGAAATCCTCCAATTGTCCACACATCATAGCGATGCATCCAAACCAATATAATTTCACATACAAATATTCGTACCATAATTTTTATCGGCTAGTGGTCATGATATCCACTTCCATCATCCTTATCCCTTGGCTATTTCATAGCCCATAACCTACAGATTAGTCTGTAACACAAACTCATACATTTCTATGCATTATCATCATGTAATTGAATACAATCATCATTTCAATTTGGTATCCTTCTATCGACAACTTAACATCAAAGTTTTCAAGTTAGAAATAGATCTTCTAATGTCCTATAATTCAATTTTGACACTCATTCCTAAAATTATCATTTATCAAATAGATCACATGATATCCAACATCATCAATAACATTTAAATATTTATAAAATTTACATTCACAGTGTGGATTGCATTATATTCATCATCATCAATAACATTTAAAAATTCATAAAATTTGCATTCACATAGTAGATCGCATTATATTCATCATCATTAATAACATTTAAACATTCATAACGGTTCATATGTCTTAAAAGTTTAAGTGTATCATTTAATAGTTTCACTGTGACTAGAAAATAAAGTATATATCCCTCAGGTAATCCTGGTTGTCTAAGTCAAAACGTGGTGTTACATACACCCCACCTTTGAGAAACATATTCTCGAGGTGGTCAAAAATGTGAGGGATAATCTCGTCGTAGTGTCTCAGCCTCTTCTCAAGTACCAGATCCTTGACTATACCTGTCCCATTGGAGCTTAACTTGGTCTACCAGACGGTTCCTGAGTTGTCAAACTCTACAGTCCAATATGCGTAACGGTTCTATCATGAGAGTTCCCACGTACGATACCTGCAATTCCTTCCAATTTAGTTTATGTGATTCATCAGCAACATGATGACGTAAAACAGATACATGAAATACATTATGAGTTTTATGCAAGTGGAGTGGAAGTACGAGACAATAGGCAACGGGTCCAATTTTCTCTTGGATTTTGAACAGTCATATAAATCGAGGTGACAACTTTGTCCCCTTCCTGAACCATATGGTACGCTTATTAGGCCTGATACGAATGAAATCCTAGTCTCCCACTTCATAACTTCGGTCGGTCCTGTGTGCATCCGCATAACTTTTCTGCCTATCCTGTGCTTCCTTTAGTCTCTGCCTAATCTGAATCACCTGTTCCTCCATCTCTTGAATTGATTCCAGCCCAACTGTTACTCAGTATTCTAGTCTATCCCAACTCAATGGCATTCAACATGGAATTCCATATAGATCTTCGTAGGGTGTCATTCTGATGGATCTATAAAAAATGTTATTGTAGGCAAACTCTACCAAAGGTAGGTACTTCTCCCATTGGGTTTGATTATCCATGACATACATCCTGGTCATGTATTCCATGAATTGATTTACTCTCCCACTTTTCCCATCTGTTTCAGGATGATAAGTTGTACTTAAGTTCAACTGAGTCCCCAACGTTGACTGCAAACTTGTCCAAAACCTAGAAGTGAATCTAGAGTCCCTATCTGAAGTGATCTTCTTAGGTATCCCGTGAAAATGGATAACCTCATTTAAAAACACACGTACCACATCAGTGACATCATAAGTGTCTCTAACTAGAATAAAATGAGAACTCTTGGTTAACTTATCCACTATCAGAAGAATGGCATTATGTCTATGAGATGTGAGCAGCAACCCGACAACAAAATCCATAGAAATGACTTCCCATTTGGACATAGGAACATCATGTGGTTGTAGGAGGCCTGCCTGGTGATGGTGGTTGGCTTTCGCTTGCTCACACTCTAGGCATTTAGTGAGGAAATGGACTACATCACGCTTCATGCCTACCGAGAAGAAGAGCTTCCTCATGTCTGCATACATCTTCTTCACACTCAAATGCGCACAATAAAGTACTCTATGGGATTTCTTCATTATGATGTTTCGATTATCCCCATTCTCAGGGATGTACATCCTTCCTTGATATCTCAATAGTCCGTCTCATTCTATACTATATCCTTCATACTTTCGATCCAACTACCTACCACTATAGAGGTTTGAAGTAACCTTTAAATACCAATTGTCTCCTTGGAGTTGCGTCAACACATGTTCCCTCAGATTGACCTTTAAGGGTACCAAGGAGAAGATACGTGGTCTCCTACTCAAGGCATCTGTTACCACATTTTCTTTTCCCTTGATGTATGAAATATAAAAATCGTACTCACTCATAAACTCACTCCATCGCATTTTCCTGGCATTCAGATCCCTTTGAGTGAAGAGATGTTTTAAACTTTGATGGTCCATTTTGAGCTCAAAGTTTTACCCTACAAGATAGTGCGTCCAAAGCTTCAGAGCTAGCATTACAACTGCCAACTCTAAATCATGAGTCGCGTATAACTCTTAATGTTTTTTCAAATTTCTTGATGCATAACCTATCACTCCTCCATACTGCATTAGCACGGCCCCCAACCCTTGCTTCGAGGAATCACTGTAGACGGTGAAGTCCTTTTCCATATCCAACACTCGTAGAATTGGGGCACTAGTTAGTAACCTCTTAAGCTCAATGAATGCACTATCATATTCTTCTGTCCATTCATACGTGACCTATTTTTGAGAATCCTTCCACAAATATCCAATAATAACCTGCTATCCCCATGAAGCTTCTCACCTCATGGGAATTCTTCGGTACTGGCCACTCCATAATGGCCTTTACCTTTTCTAGGTCCACAGAGATTCCTTCCCTGAAAATGATATGACCTAAATAGTGGATCTCTTTCTGGAAGAACAAACATTTTGACAACCTTCCATACAATTTGTTCTCTCTAAGGCAGGACAACACTACTCGTAAGTGTTCCTCATGTTCTCTTTCATTCTTGGAATAGATGAGGATGTCATTTAGGAAGAATTGTACAAAACAATCTAAGTATTTCCTGAATACGTCATTCATGAGGCTCATGAATACTTTTGGTGCATTGGTCAATCCAAAAGGTACTACGAAAAACTTGTAATGTCCAAACCGAGTTCGAAAGGCGGTTTTTGGGATGTTGCCTTCCTTAATCCTTAACTGATGATACCCTGATCAAAAATAAATCTTTGAGTATACTGATCCTCCTTTCATATGATCAAAGAGGTCATATATTTGTGGCATCGGGCACCTATTTTTCACTGTAGCATGGTTCAGGTCCCTGTAGTCTATACACAGTCGTAAGGATCCATCCTTCTTCTTGACAAAAATTACTGGTGTGCCCCAAGGTGACACATTGGTCCTTATTAGCACCAAGTCTAGTAACTCTTTCAACTGCATTTGCAACTCACAAAGTTCCGACACTGTCATCTAATACGAAGTTTTGAAAAAAAATTCTGCACCAGGTTTTATCTCAATAGTAAAATCAATCTCCCTCTCAGGAGGTAACCCTGGTAACTTGTTCGGAAAAACATCCTTAAATTTTGATAATACCGGGTACTGATCCAATGAGGGTCCCTTCCTTTCATTCACTGCTTCCACTACATTAATTTGACACCCTTGCCTCAAGCATCACTTAACTTTCATAGTTGAGATAAGGCATAATGACACCTTTCTCTGTACACCCTAGATTTCTACTGGTCTTCCCTCATCACCGACACAAAGCACCCTCTTTGAAAAATAATCTACCAAAGATCGGTGAGCTGCTAACCAATCCATTCCAATGATTAGGTCATACACCCCAAGAGTAGTGACATATACCTTCAACCTAGTAGTACACACTCCGAGGCCTACTATACAATTATCAACACTAGGTCCTACAACTTGTTTTTCCCCCGAAGCCATCTCGACTTGTTTCAAGTCAATGTGGTCGTAGGCTTCCAACCCACTCTTTTCTAATGCAGAAGGTGAAATGAAACTATCTGTAGCAACAGAATCAAATAAAATCTTAACGTTGATATCATTTAGCGTACTTGATGACTCCACCATCGTGGATTGATTCTCATCCTGGCGATTATTAATCGCTGCATAAATCTGGTGGTTGCTACTTGCTCTTCCCATCGGGGCCTTTCCTTCTCTATGCATGAATCCTTATTGTAACTCTGGGAAGTCATGTTGGTAATGGGGTCCTCCGCACCCCCAATAGGTAACATGAGATTGAACCTGCGCACTGTTATGTGACTATCTCTGAAATGAGTTCCTTCCCCTGGAATCCCTGCCCCTACTAGTTGTTCCCTGATATGGCCGTGGACCTGTCTGTGTCATTAGTGATGAATGAGATGTTGCACTCGCTGCCATTGAAATCCCTACGATTACTGTCCTTGGTGCAACTTTGTTACCATATGGAGGTGGCCTTGGCCCCCCTCCCCTGGGAAATTTTCTAGGGGCCTTCCCCACAAATCCAGGGTGATGCGGAAAGGTTGGTCTCATACCTCTCGTTAAGTTCATGTGTTCTTCCACATAACACACATTTTCCATAGCTTCTTCTATAGAAGATGGTTTCCACATCCGCACCATAGCTCTTATCTTAAGGTTCAATCCATAGACAAAGCACTTTGCTTGTCGTTGGTCATTATCCATATATGAAACATATTTGAACAATTCCATAAATCAGATCTCATATTCTTCTACAGTTCTATTTCCCTGTACTAAGGCATGAAATGCTCCTACTTGTTGTTCCTCATAGTAGGCTGGTAGATATTTCCTTCAGAACCTCTCCTCAAAAATTCCCAAGATACTGTGTCCGGGGTAAGATGCAGTTGTCTTTCCAGGTTACCCTAATAGTTCAAGGCGGTGTCTCTTAACTGAAAAATCACTATCTTTGCCTTAGAGTTGAACGCATAGTCCCTTAAGGCAAAACACCTTATCTTGCCTTCCAACCATGCTTCCACACGTTCATTGACGCGACCCCAGACAGACTCCAGAAGTTTGATCTTCTGCAATTCGTGAGTGATGTCTTTGAGCAGAGGTCCTCCCCCCGAATCCCTTGACGCTTCTGGATTACCCGTTCCATTTGGTGGGGGTTCCACTTCGGTCCCTACTATTTGTTTCCCCTTTAAAGTCTCATTTAGGGCCTCCAACGAGCGTAATATGAGAGCTAGTTATGGCGATGGTGGCGACGGTGCTGGCGGTGTTGGAAATGCCTACGACGATGCTCCCCTCCCTCGATCCCCATGATTCGTAACCATACTATATGATTTAAATTTCATCAACCAAAGTTTTTAGGGTGAGTTAAAGTACGTTTCGAATTGGTGCTACTTAAACTAGAAGACAACATTAGGCGTAAGTTTCTTTTACTTCTCTGTAAACAAACATTACTCTCTTTAGGGGATTGGCTAGGTTAGGGTTAAAGAATCTAAGCTTGATTTCTTCTCCTAATAAAACTATTGACTCCCTTTACCGGTAGCTACACTAACCTTGTCCCATACTCTCCAATTCCTTTAGCTTACTTTCCTAGTGTGTATGATGCCTCATTCACACTTGTCCTAGTCTAAGTCCTTTAAACTTTTTGCTTACAACTAAATAAGGTGACTTCCAACCTAAGGTTGAATATTTATTAAAACTAATAATCTAGACTAACTTAATCAACAAAGCCCAAGTTTCAGTTGGCTTAATCAACGCATTTATTAAGTCTAGTAAATTAATATTATTACTAGTATTAATTAATTAATCACTAATAATTAATCCTTCCAGTTAATTTAATTAATTTTTTTTTTCTTTCTCCAAGGCACATACATGGCACATTGGTGTTTGGTTGTTTCTTAAGGCTTAGGCGGTGGGTGGTCGTGGGTTCAAAACCCATAGACTTCAAAATATTTCAATTTTTTTTTTTATAACTTACTTTATTAATATTTTTTTTTTAATCATTATATAGAAAATAATAAATATATAAATTTAAACGAATAATTTAATATATATATATATATAGTTTAAATTTATAAACAATAATAAATTTAAACATATATTAATTTAAACATATATTAATTTAAACAATTAATTTAAAAACAGTAATTTTTTTTTTGAAATAACAAAGGGCGGGCATGCATGAAGCCCAGGTGCCGCCCTCGTTTCCTCCAGCTCTTCATACCTAACCCTAAACTATTCCTTAACACTAATTCATCTTTTCCTCAATATTTCTTCTTGCGAGGTTTCTGATTACGTGGTCAGCTTCTGGCATTGGTCGCTGGCTTGTATTATGTGTGTTGTTTTTCATTAACTCGTAGACTTGTATTTCCATGATTTTTTTTTTTTTTTTTTGGTTCTGGATTGTTCTAGATTGACATATTCTGGACTGTTCTGGGATGTTCTACATTGACTGTTCAACTCCTTTGAATCGACGCTTGTGTTGGCTTGTAGTTTGATATTTGATTTGTATAGTACACTCCTCTTCTTGTGACTTGATCCATGGAGCATATGCACTCGTTATCGACGGAATTCTATTCTGTTGCAGGTGCTTGGATTCGAGATCAGACCTGTGGGTATTTGGCCCAATAAATTGACTTTTTTTTTTAATCTATTATACGTATTTTTATTTTTATTTTGATCTTTGGACGTGTTGAGAAATATACCCCTCTTACTCTGTGGCTTATCATGGCTCATTCGTGGGCTCCTTCCTTCGGTGGCTTGTTCATGGACCTTGGGAACATTAACCTGGCACTTGGGATCAACTGTGTTTGGCTTTGTTCTGTGGAAACGTAGTTCAATGCCCCTTTGTGGGTTTTCCTCCTCATGACTTGGTTTAATGATTTCTTGGTGCATGGTCTTGAGTGCGCTAGGGTGTATATTGTTTTGTGGCTGGGCATTCGTAGGCTACCCACTCACACTGGGTCGCCAGCTTGTATATTGGTTTCTAGCTGGGCATTTTTATCTGTGGAGAGTGGAGGCATCTATACAATATATAGGCTGGATGTTTTTATCTGTGGAGAATGGAGGCTATATGATATACAGGTTGGGTGTTTTTATCTGTGGAGAATGGCAGTTGTATGATATACATGTTGGGCGCTTGTGTTTTGTAAAACCCCTTGGTGAGCTCCTCCTCCATGTGGTTTCGGTGCTCTGTGTTGTGTTGGGTGTTTAGATAGATAGCTCGTGGATGCATTGTGCAATGTAGAAGTTCTCCCATGGGCTCCTCCTGGAACTAGATTTTTTTCTTGGGCTCGAGTTTCGATTTGCAATGTGCATGTGGTTTGACCACCCCTACCCAGATTCGAAAGGTGGTCCTTTGCAACCCTAGGATTTTCTTTTCTAATGCTAAAGGAATCATACAGTCTAAACTCGCCTTCCTTAGGACCATAATCTGATGGTTGCTTCTTGGGGGGAAGGATTAAATTTGCTTCAGGAAAAATTATCAAGGTATGTGTTCTGGTCTTATGTCACTCACTGTTGCTATTTGTATATTCCTAATTATCAGCTCTATCTACGAATTATTTTGCATAAGATCATATAAATTCAGGCATTTCTCTATTTGGTCTAAATACAACATGAATTTCATTTCTAGATGTGGGGTTGTAGGTTTATGCGCTAAAGTACGAGGTCTCATAGTTTTGTTCTTTTGGAAAAAATAATGTTTTGGTGGTACTCATTAAATTTCAGACTGTCATTCTCTTTATCAGGTTTCAAACACAACGATTCTTTTTGAATATGAAGTTGCCAACGTGACCAGATCCATTAACCAATATTTTAGGCCTATTTTTAAGTACTTAAGTGGATACATTAAGGACAAATGCAAATGAATGATTCTAATTTTTTTTTAGTTTATCTGGGTCGATGTTTGATAAGGTTTCTAGGCATGGTTGGTATATGTACGGAGCCTGATTTTGTATGCTCACTTTCTCTAGGGCACTGAAAATGAGGAGTTTGAATCTGCATCAAGGAAAGAAGATGATGTGTTATTTTATCAAACAACTAGTGTCAGTGTAGCTGTTTTTCTTGGCATTAACACAAAGGAAAAGTGGCCATCATTAGTACTATTGAAACTCTGGGAGCTTAACTTGTGTGGACTTGAAGATTTAATATTAGTCCCGAAGGTTTTTATTGTGTTATATATATATATATTTATTTATTTTACTTTCAAAGTGTATAATATTATATCTTTTCAATTGGGCATATCGTTTATTTATAGATCTGTGTAAAAATAAAAAAACAAATTGTGTTTTTGGCTTGCAGGTTAGGTGGATCTGGAGTTGGAGTTGGTGCTTAGCCCTCAGGCCCAGATTTATATCTAATTGAGGGTTTGGGTAGGTGGGTAGGCCCTTGGCTCTATATTTTGAGCCAAGGCTCTAATACCATGTGTAAGGTTCTGCTCCACAGAGCCTTATAAAACCAGGAAAAAAAAATTATTTTAAGGAAATGTTATCCGAACATTTCATAACATCATAACCAACATATATCCATTCAATGTAATTAAAATTTATGAACATATCATAATTCACTTATAAACAAAAACATAACACTCCATATTCCTTATAATGCATAAAACAAATACATAAAATAAATTACCTCTTCCTGATGCTAACCCTGATCTTATTTGGTCCAAGATGAATTTGAAACTGTACCAAACACTGCCCAAAACCGAGTTTTCCTCCCTGCCAGCTAGGAGCAGCCTATCCAGCTCCCTTGCTCTAGGATACCGTAAGGATATCCTGGCCCCCGTGCCCAAAGCCCCCAGCAACTCGATGCCCCCTACAATGGTTCACCCAAAAACTCCCTATATCAGAACTCCCACACCAGAAAAATATCCAAACAGAAATCCTGTCCCCCTCAAAATGCTTCCCCTTCATTAATATCGTATCCCCCTTATACATAACGTATTTAATTAAATAAATTAAAATTATTAAGCCCCTAAAATTTATTATCCATGTCATTGAATGTGATATGTATTCAATTAATTAATTAATCATTCAATCAAAAGTTATAAACAATTAATTAATAAATAAATAAATAAATAATATTAATAATACTAATCATTGTTTAATTAAAACAATATTAGGAAAATTAATTATCTAATTAATTGTACTTAAAAATCCCTATGAACTATTTAACAAGGGTTTTTACATACACCCACCCTTCAGGAAACTTCGTCCCGAAGTTAAGGTATCTCTGGATACAAGGAAAACAAACATGGTTCACACATTCATCACAATTAACTGACACTATTAGTAAGTAAGCCAAGAAAACTCATACATACTAGTGTACATGTACAAGAAATTCATGTGTAGCTAGTACATACAAGTCTTCTGCATGTACTAATAATCAATAACTATCACCCTTATAGTATTTTATGTATGCATCCAATCCAATCATCAAGACTAGTCTTTTATAAAAGACAATAAACCAATCAAATGTTTGTGAAGTTCTTAATTACAATTATCCAGTTCAACAATTTTATTTAGACAACTATGGTTTAGTTACATAATTATGAATATTCATATATACACATTTTCCTTTTAAAAGGGAAAACAATCTCACCATCAGAAAAATCTCCATACTTTCTCAACTATTTCTACTCATCCTTCCTCCCTAACTTACTTCCATCTCCATTCTTATCCTGCCTCTGCTGGACTATCTTGGAGTGTCAACTATATTGACCTATCTCCAAATAGAACCGGTAAGAAGAAGTGTCACTATTTTGACCGAGCTTCCCCACCAAGCAACTGACAGTCATCATCGCACGTCTTGGGGAGTGTGAGCTAACACTATCCTCTCATGAATTCAGGTTTCGAAGGATACACGGTGGGAAATGACTCCACCCCTCCTAATCATAACTAGGGTCCACACCCTACAATGTAATATACAGTGGCACCGTGTTGCTGGGTTTTTTTCATCGTTTATTCGGTTTTGTGCAGTCTCATCACCTAAAATCCTGTACTGGTCCACATATCATAGCAATGCATCCAAAAAAATATAATTCCACATACAAATATTTGTACCATAATGTTTCTTGGCTAGTGGTCATGATATCCACTTTCATCATCCTTATCCCTTGGCTATTTCATAGCCCATAACCTACAGATTAGTCTGTAACACAAACTCATACATTTCTATGCATTATCATCATGTAATTGCATACAATCATCATTTCAATTTGGTATCCTTGTACCGACAACTTAACATCAAAGTTTTCAAGTTAGAAATAGATCTTCTAATGTTTTATAATTCAATGTTAACACCCGTTCATAAAATTATCATTTATCAAATAGATTGCATCATATCCAACATCATCAATAACATTTAAATATTCGTAAAATTTACATTCAGAGTGTGGACCACATTATATTCATCATCATCAATAACATTTAAACATTCATAAAATTTTCATTCACATAGTAGATCGCATTATATTCATCATCATTAATAACATTTAAACATTCATAATGGTTCATATGTCTCAAAAGTTTAAGTGTATCATTTAATAGTTTCACTGTGACTAGAAAATAAAGTATATAGGCCTCAGGTAATCATGGTTGTCTAAGTCAAAAGGTGGTGTTACATACACCCCACCTTCAAGAAACATATTATCAAGGTGGTCAAAAAAGTGAGGGATAGTCTCGTCGTACTCTCTCGGCATATTCCCAAGTAGCAAATCCTAGACTATACTTGTACCATTGGACCTTAACTTGGTCTACCAGACAGTTCCTAAGCTGTCGAACTCTACAGTCCAATATGCATAATGGTTCTACCGTGAGAGTTCCCACGTCCGATACCTACAATTCCTTCCAATTCAGTTTATGTGATTCATCAGCAACATAATGATGTAAAACATATACATGAAATACATTATAAATTTTATGAAAGTGGGGTGGCAGTACGAGATGATAGGCAATGGGTCCAATTTTCTCTTGGATTCTGAACATCCCTATAAATTGAGGTGACAACTTTGACCCCTTCCTGAACCATATGGTACTCTTATTAGGCCTGATACGAATGAAAACCTGGTCTCCCACTTCATAACTTTTGTGGGTCCTCTGTGCATCCGCATAACTTTTATACCTATCCTGTGCTTCCTTTAGTCTCTCCCTAATTTGAATCACCTGTTCATCCATCTCTTGAATCAATTCTGGCCCAACTGTTACTCAGTATTCTAGTCTATCCCAACTCAATGGCCTTTTGCATGGACTTCCATACAGAGCTTCCTAGGCTGCATTCCGATGGAGCTATGAAAACTGTTATTGTAGGCAAACTCTACCCAAGGTAGGTACTTCTCCCACTGGGTCTGATTATCCATGACATACATCCTGAGCATGTATTCCATGACTTGATTTACTCTCTCACTTTTCCCATCTATTTCAGGATGATAAGTTGTGCTTAAGTTCAACTGAGTCCCCAACGTTGACTGCAAACTTCTCCAAAACCTAGAAGTGAATCTGGAGTCCCTATCTGAAATTATATTCTTAGATACTACATCATTCCAAAAGGTACTACGACAAACTCGTTATGTCCAAACCAAGTTCGAAAGGGATTTTTTGGGATGTCACCTTCCTTAATCCTTAATTGATGATACCCTGATCGCAACTCAATCTTTGAGAATACCGCTCCTACTTTCATCTCATCAAATAGGTCATCTATTCTTGGAATTGGGTACCTATTTTTCACTGTAGCATGGTTCAGGTCCCTGTAGTCTATACACAGTCGTAAGGATACATCCTTATTCTTTACAAAAATTACTGGTGCGCCCCAAGGTATGACATTTGGCCTTATTAGCCCTAAGTCCATTAAATCTTTCAGCTACATTTGCAACTCACAAAGTTCCAGTGGTGTCATCTGATACAGAGTTTTGGAAATTGGTTATGCACCAGGTTTTAGCTCAATAGTAAAATCAATCTCCCTCTTAGGAGGTAACCTTGGTAACTCGTTCGAAAAAACATCCTTAAATTCTGACAATACTCGGTACTTATCCAATGAGGGTCCTTTCCTTTCGTTCACTGCTTCCAGTAGATAAAGTCGACACCCTTGCCTCAACCATTGCTTAAATTTTATAGCTGAGATAAATCGTAATGACACCTTTCTTCGTACACCCTGGATCTCTATTGGACTTCCCTTATAGTCGACACAAAGCACCCTCTTTGTGAAATAATCTACCAAATCTCGGTGAGTTGCTAACCAATCCATTCCAATGATTAGGTCATACTCCCCGGGAGAAGTGACATATACCTTCAACCTGGTAGTACACACTCCCAGGTATACTATACAATTATCAACACTAGGTCGTATCGCTTGTTTTTCCTCCGAAGCCATCTCGACTTGTTTCAATTCATCATGCTCGTAGGCTAGCAACCCACTCTTTTCTAATGCAGAAGGTGAAATTAAACTATCTATAGCACTAGAATCAAACAAAATCTTAACGTTGATATAATTTAGCATACCTGATGACTCCACCACCGTGGATTGATGCTCAGCCTGACGATTATTAACCGCTGCATAAATTTGGTGGCTACTACTTGCTCTTTTCATCGGGGCCTTTCCTTCTCTATGCGTGAATTCTGATTGTAACTCTGGGCAGTCATGCTGGTAATGGGGTCCTCTGCACCCCCAACAGGTAACACGAGATTGAACCTGCGCATTGTTCTGTGACTATCTCTTAAATGATTTCCTTCCCCTGGAACCCCTGCCCCTACTAGTTGTTCCCTGATATGGTCGTTGAACTGTATGTGTCGTTGGTGATGAGAAAGATGTTGCACTCACTGCCATTGAAATCCCTACGGTTATTGTCCTTGGTGTGACTCTGTTACCATATGGAGGTGGCCTTGAGCCCCTTCTCCTGGGAAATTTCCTAGGGGCCTTCCCAACAAATCCAGGATGTTGCGGAAAGGTCAGTCTCATACCTCTAGTTAAGTTGATGTGTTCCTCCACATAATGTGCATTTTCCACAGCTTCCACTACCGAAGACAGTTTCCACATCCCCACAATAGATCTTATCTTAGGGTTCAATCCATAGACAAAGCGCTCTGCCTGTCGTTGGTCATTATCCATATACGAAACATATTTGACCAATTCCATAAATCTGATCTCATATTCTATTACAATTATGTTTCCCTCTACTAAGGCATGAAATGCTCCTACTTGCTAATACTCATAGTAGGCTGGTAGATATTTCCTTCGGAACCTCTCCTCGGAAAGTTACCAAGATACTGTGTCCGTGCTAAGATGCAGTTGTCTTTCCAGGTTACCCCACTAGTTCAAGGCGCTGTCTCTTAACTGAAAAATCACTATATTTTCCTTAGAGTTGGACGCATAGTCCCTTAAGGCAAAACACCTTGTCATGCCTTCCAACCATGCTTTTGCACGTTCACTGGCATGACCCCCGGTAGACTCCAGAGGTTTGATCTTCTGCAATTATCGAGTGATGTATTTGGGAAGAGGTCCTCCCCTCAAATCCCTTGATGCTTCTGGATTACCCGTTCTATATGGTGGGGGTTCCACTTCAGTTCCTGCTGGTTGTCACCCCTTTAAAGTCTCATTTATGGCCTCCAATGAGCGCAGTATGAGAGCCAGTTCAGGCGAAGTTGGCGAAATCATTGGCGGTGTTGGCAATTCCTGCGACGATGCTCCCCTGCCTCGATTCACTTGAGTCCTAATGATCCTATATGATTTAACTTGAATCAACCAAAGTTGTCAGGGTGAGTTCAAGTACATTTCGAATTGGTGCTACTTAAACTAGAAGACATGGTTAGGCATAAGTTTCTTTTACTTGTTTGTAAATAGACATTACTCTCTTTAGGGGATTGTCTAGGTTAGGGTTGAAGCACCTAATCTTGATTTCTTTTCCTAAGAAAATTATTGACTCCCTTTCCTGGTAGCTACACTAGCCTTGCTCCATACTTGCCAATTCCTTTAGCTTACATTCCTAGTGTGTATTTTGCCTCCTTCCCTCTTGTCCTAGTCTAAGTCCTTTAAAGTTTTCTCTTACAACTAAATAAGGTGACTTCCAAACTAAGGTTGATTATTTATTAAAACTAATAATCTAGACTAACTTGATCAACAAAGTTAGTAAGTCTAGTAAATTAATATTATTACTAGTATTAATTAATTAATCACTAATAATTAATCCTTCCAGTTAATTTAATTAATTTTTTCTTTCTTTCTCCAAGGCACATACATGGCGCGTTAGTGTTTGGTTGTTTCTTAAGGCTTAGGTGGTGGGTGTTCGTGGGTTCAAAACCCATAGACCTCAAAAAAATTCAATTTTTTTTTTTATAACTTAATTTATTAA